>JAQZBX010004694.1:9952-25787 GCA_029593785.1 Cabassous unicinctus | reverse complement strand
CACACATTCTCTCTGCATTTTTATTCCATCATTCTGACCACCACCTCTACTATATACATTATGTTCTGCTCAAAAAATGCAATGACAAGTCAAGACATTCAGGTGCTATCAAGCATGCACCAAGCCTGTTAGCAATCTGGATGAGAATCGAGTATATTGACAGTAGGAATGAAAAGATAATAGTAAAAATGAAGTGAGAAGAAAAGAAGAGTCTGACTTTGTAGGTCTTAGAAATATTTTGGAGCAGACACTTAATAAAAAAGCATCTCAACAGAAATCCAGACTCTAAAACAAAGTCTGGGATACCTTTTGCTAAGTGCAGCTGGATATGATAGAAACTCTGGGGCTCAATACCCATCCTGCCAGACCCCAAGACTATCTGATCTCTGATAAAGGCAGTTTGAAAACCACTGAACTGCACAGTCAATGTAGACCTTTCCTGTTCTGGAAATCAGTAATAACTAACAGGTTACTACTAATACACAAAAGAAAGGGTTGAAGCTCATGTGAGCTTGGGCACAATCTTACAATTGGCAGAGTAGCCAGCAGTCTGCTTAATACGTTTCAAAGATGCTAAAGAGAAGACTTCTAAGTCCCAAAATAGACACTCATCTGCCCCATGACACCTGAGTGCTGAATACTGCAAATTAGAAATGGCACACTTGACATTAAGCCCAGTAGGCTTTAGACAGAACAAGTCATTTTAACCAATCTCACTTTCTTTCTGACAGACTTAACTGACAGGCTTAAAGGATGATTCAGTTGACACAGCTGATTTCCAGTGAGGTGGTTGTCATAGTCCCCTGTGATATTCTAGGGTATAACAGGGACTGGATAGAAGGGCATTTAGGTAGAAAAGAGTCTGGACCAATAACCACTTAAATGGTTTGGGTCAACAGAATAATGTCAGCCAAGAGATGTTTCTGAACATTTGCCCGAAGGCTTAGACCTCCGCTCTGTTCTATCCACATCGTTGCTATGGATGACCACATGTAAAATGTACCATGAAAAAGTGCAGACAAGTATGTTGGATGACAGAATGAGGATCCTGAAATTCCCTGCTAGGCAGGGACGAGAATTAATTCTAATAAAATGCAATTTAACAAAAATAGATGCAGGCTAATTCACTTGATTTGCTCAACCCAATTATTATAAAGACTGGAAAATAAATATGTGGCAGAGAAACATGTAAAAATAACTACAGTTTTTTTAGGGAAAGTAGACTCAATTTTTGGTAGCCATTTTCAATTTGGGGCAATTATTGGTGGATAAATAGAATTATTTAATGAAAGTTGAATAATGGCATTTACCTAATAGATAAAAAGTATTATAAAATGTAATCCTATCCAGTAATGAAAATCCATTAAATAAAGCCACACACAACTACATTAATGAATTTTAGGTATACAATATTGAGTGAAAATATGTTTTAAAAATCACGGAAAAAATGGAATGTTATTTTATTTATGCAAGTTCTCAAATTGTCAAAATTGTAATAAAATGCTTAGGGCTAAAATTATAGGTGCTTATACTGTTAAAAGGCATAGCAAGAACACAATAACCATAAAATTCAGAGCTGTGGATACCTCTGTGATGGGGCTGAATGTGACTAGAGAGGGAGAAACACCCTAAAAATAGAAACGTGGTGTTTTTTTTTTGTTTTTTTTTTTTTTGAGAAATCGGTTTTTAAACTGTTGGATAAATGTTTCCTTGAAAATTCCCCCTTTATTTCTTACAAATATTTAATAAATATGCTTTTGTTACTTTTGATATTTGAGGAAGGCAACTATTAAGAAAAATGACTTAAATTTTAAGACTTCTAGAAAGCTTAATACATAAACAATGATTAAATAAACATTGTTTTGGGAAACTGTTTTGACAGGATTCATTAGCCTCAGTTATTGTGAACTTAATTTAAGAATACATGTGAATTACCCCCCCCCCCCAAAAAAAAGTTTTAATCTCAGAACTCTGAACAAATGTAACATGATTCAAGATGTCGCGCATGTCTGCGGACCCAGGAAACTCAATATTCTCACAAGAGAGTAAAGGTTTGCAGTTCATTTCAGCTCGTCGTGTCGGGACGTTGCAAGCAGGGGCTGCAAAGCTCGCTCCAAGGCCATGACCCAGGCCGGTTCCTCCCGGCGAGTCTCCAGGTCTCCGTGGGCCGCGTGCACCGCCTGCTCTGCAAAGGCAACTGTGCCGAGCGGGTGGCAGCCGGCGCCCCGGTCCACCCCGCTGCGGTGCTGGAGCACCTGACCGCTGAGATCCTGGAACTGGCGGGCAACGCGGCCCCAATAACAAGAAGACACTCGTCATCCCGCGCCACCTGCAGCTGGCCATCTGCAAGGAGGAGCAGCTCACTAAGCTTTTGGGCAAGGTGACCATAGTGCAAAGCAGCGTCTAGCCAAACATCCAGGCCGTGCTGCTGCCCAAGAAGACCGAGAGCCACCACAAGGCCAAAGGCAAATAGAAGGCTGGGTTTGGGGTAATTTACAGGAACTCACATGAAATCGAGTCCAAGTCAAAGGCTCTTTTCAGAGGCACCCATATCTTATGGAAAAAAGAACTTGAACACTTTCTATTTATGGAATAATAAAAGGGTGACTTCTGGTTTCCCCTCCTGACCCTGGTTTAGAGCAAAGCTTGTAATTCTGGGAAGACATACTACGATTAGCATGTTTGGGGTAATAAATGGCGATTGTAAGCACTCAGTCGATTTGGTTTGTTTTTTCTTTTCTTTTCATTGTAAGTGCTATATTTGAGCCTGTACACAGCTATTAGCTTTCCCAGTTTCCGAAGTAGATTGGTACAAAAGAATTATTGCCCTGGCTATAGTTTAGCAGAGGTACAGCAAGTAACTGGTTAGCAAAACAGCCCACAAGGCTTTTCTGAACAAAAGCATATTAAAACTTTTAAAAATACGTTAAGATATTTTTTTTTTTCACTTAAAATCCGATATTCAATGGGAAGGGGAAAGGGTGGAGTATATGGAAATACTCCATATTTTCCATGTAACTTTTCTGTAATCTAAAACTTCTTTAAAAATAAAGTTTATTATATGGAAAAAAATACATACTCTCACAACACCAAGGATTTTACTTGTTACTTCTGTTCTAGTTGTCCTCTACTGCAGGCCCCAGCTGATCCCTGCTTCTACACATGCTAACACTACTAAATTCCTAGCTCTCCCATTAAGACTCCTCCACAGACATCTTCTATTTCATTGAGTAGTCACTGCTCAAAAGGGATTGCCCCTGGGAAAAAATCTCCCTCATTGGCTTCACTGAACCAATATAGCTTCTTTCAAGACGAGTCTGGTCTCTAGCCCAACTAGCACTGTCCAGGAAAAGAATCATCATTTGCTTCATACAAAAGGTGAATGTGAATATGACAGTCACACAAATGTCATGTGCTACCCGTAGTGAAAATAAGATATTGGATATGAAGTAAAAAATGGTCTGTACAGTCCTTTTTTTGATCTTGAAATTTAGTATCTGTCACTTTTCCAAGACATACATTATCCATCAATGTGTTATTTGTCCTATCATTCCACATAGTGATCTGTGAATATAGGTATTTAGGGCTTGGTGAATGTAAGAATTAATAAATGAACAATTAAGTAAATGAAAAATTTAAACCTATATTAGATTCATACATTTTAGGAAGATTATTATGTCATAAAGGTGACAAGATTCAACATATTATCTCCTTCCTTGTTTTAAAAAAAACAGTCTACTTCATGGCCACAAAAATCATCTACATTACAGTGTCATTGCCCACCTCAGCCTTATTCTTATTTTACATATGCAAGTTATCTTATGGAATCCAATAAACATTTTTTTGCTAGAAATTAAGAGAGGAAAATAAATTCTCCAGGGTGTGCAGAAGAGATCATTGTTTCTGTTTCCTGAGGCAAGAAACTGTATTAATAGAAAATATCTTTCCATCTTCAGGCATACTACAGCCAGTACGGAGGGGGTGGTGATATGATACCTAAGACATTGGGTAGTTTGGACACAGCAATAGAGGATAAGTTTTATATTACAACCTTGTACCACTGGGAATTTGAGCAAATTCACTGTCTCCATCTCTTTCTCCCTCCCTCTCTTTTCCTCTGTCTGTCCAGCTCATACTTTTTAATCACAAAAACAAAACCCAAGGGAAAGTTTGCAGTGGATATTTTTCCACTAACTATTTCTAACGGCTTTAGCTTTGGGCTGTCAGAGCAGTACCCAAAATTTAACAAGTGCCCAAAACTTGTGAAATCACAAGCCTCCTCCATTGAAATTCCATTCAATTTAATGACATCAGGAGGCATTTGTTAACTTAGAAGACAATGGCTATGATATTATCCGGATTTCTCAGGGAAAGGGAACTCAATCCTAAATGCCCCTACATTAATTTTGAAATGATTTATATTTCTTATGTTTTCAATGAAATAGCACACTGTCTGATAGAGTAGGGCATTTAAATAATAGAAAATATGCAGAGGTGCAGATCTGAGCATTCGAGTAGATAGTGAACAATTGATTTCTAGTCTTTATAATTGAGTTATTACATTTTTCTAACGAAGGTCTGGGAACAAATTCTACTCTTAGAAAATATTATAAAAATGAGAATAAAAATAATAGCATTATTTTCTGGAGAAAATAGTTACATTAAATTAAACAAGCAGCAACAACATCCAAAAACTATCAATTTTACAAACTAAATATGAATGTTTAAATAAAGACATCAAAAAAAGTATAAGAACAAAAATACAAACCTACCTATTATCAAAATAAATGGTCAAAATAAACACATCACATAAACATGCAAACATAATACACATAACTATAAAATAAATTATGACAGAATACAAGTAAAAATATGTGATATCAATAAATGTGAATTGGCTTAACTCACCTATTAGAAAAAACATTTCCAGTTTTGTCCACAAAGACTAGTTTATAGGCTATAAATAAGAGACATACCTAAAACAAATCATTACCAAGAAACCTGAAAAGGAGGAGCAGAGATATATACCAGTCAAAAAAAATTAACCAGAAATCAGAGATAGTAAAAGAGACTTTAAACAAAATAGATTTTGAAGTGAAAACATTAAAAGTTAGAATAAAGAAACTTTTTAATTTTAAAATTCTTAATTCATAATGAATGAATAATGATTATGAATATCTTTACACCAAAGGATATCTATGCACCAAATAATACAGCGACCACCTTCATAAAGGAATATGAATAATGATTATGAATATCTTTACACCAAAGGATATCTATGCACCAAATAATACAGCGACCACCTTCATAAAGGAAAACTTACCAGAGAAACAAAGTGTTTTAGTTTGCTAAAGGTAGACAATGCAATATACCAGAAATGGGTTGGATTTTATAATGGGAATTTATTAGGTTAAAAGCTTCCAGTTCTGAGGTCCTGGAAGTGTCCAAATCAAAGAATCATCAAGAGATGCTATCTCAGCAAGTTGCTGCTGTGGGCCATCAGGCACATGGTGGGGTCATCTAAAGATGTTTTCTTGCCTAGCCCAGCTATGCATGATCAGACACATGGCAGGGCATAATGGCAGCTCTGCCAGTCTCTACCTTCTCCTCTAGGCTGACTTTCTCCCTGAGCACAGCTGTGGATGATCAGGCATATGGTTTGTCTCTCTCCTCTCCTCTGGGCCCCCTCTCTCTCAGCCTCTCCAAGGTTTATTCCATGCCACTGTACACCACTGATTCCAGCCTCTGGCCTCAATGACCACTCTCTCTCCCTCAGCATCTCGTGGTTTCTCTGTCTCTGCAGCTATTTTCTGTGTCTCAGGTTTTTATTCCTCTGTTTATAAAGGAATCCATTAAAGGATTAAGACCCTCCCTGGTTCCCACAATCTAATCAAAAGCTCTTAACAGAAGTAATTTAATCAACCTACAATAGGTTTACATGCACAGAAATGGATTAGGTCTAAGGACATGCTCTCTTCTGGGATGCACAAAAAGATTCAAACTGTCACACAAGGAAACTTAGAAAGAAACATGTTAATTACAGAAGACCTTGACACTTCATTTTCAGTATATGGCAGATCAGTTTGGCAACAAAGAAGAGAAAATAATTAATACACTCTATAATATGATTAAATATTGAATTTTACACATTCGTTGTACAGAATACACCTTCTCATGTGCACATGAAACAGTAACAAAAATTTATCATACATTAATTCACAAAGAAAAGAATAGAAAATTCCATAAAGTAAAAAAAAAATATTACAAAGCCATACTCTTAGAACACAGTGCAATAAAATTAGAGGAATTTAACAAAATGAAAAAAAAAAGTCATTCTAGTTGGAACTTTCCAACTTTCTACTGAACAAGTCTTGATTGAAAGAGGAAATGGTTACTTAAATATATCATGTTTTAAAGATTTCTTTTCTTTTTTCTTGTAAAATTTACACATATACATATACACACACACACACACACACACACACACATATATATATATATATATATATATATATATATGTTGATATTTTATATGGAGTTTTTCTTACCATTATATCCTCTTACTGGTTATTTGTGTATCTGAAAGCTACTGATTTACATATGATAACTTTATAGTTTGCTACTTTACTGAATTCTTCTATTATTTGAACTAGGTTTATCATTAATTCTCTAGTGGTTTTCCAGCACAAGATCATAATCATATAATGTACCAGTAGAAACAATTTTAGGTTGTTTTCCCCCCAATTTGTGTACCTCTGATTTTTAGCTCTTATCAAATTGCATTCACTAGCACAATATTGAATATAGTGAGGAGATATGGATGACTTTGCCTTGCTCTTGAGCCTGGTTGTGTTAGAATGGGATTAGAGGTATCAATGTGAACTCACAAATTGGAATATGTAGAAAAGACTAGATATAAAAATGGATAAAACATATGTGGGTGTGTACATATATCTGGGTGTGTGCATGGGTGCACAAATGTATGAATGTATAAACTTACATAAATATAATTCTAAGCTCTCTATAGTTCAGCACCTAAAGGGAATGAAATTCTAGTAGTGATGAACATAACTAGCACCGTGATATTGGTTTCCAAATACTACTATTCAGTAAAAGAGGCCAGGACTTCTTGGAGGAGTGGCTGATTGCAAGGTTGAGTCATAGACCTAGAATATCTTATTGTGTGCAAAATAAAGTGCTCAGAGAAGTAGGGAGATAGGTTAAAGGGACAAAATGAACCAGCTTGGAGTGACTCACTGGGCAAAGCTAGGACAATTAAAGTATCACAATAAATATCAATAGTAAAGTATTATAACCTTTTGGCTCAAGTAAAAATCACGGAATCCACAGAGATATAATTAAATATAAATATATAACGCATATATACATGAATGACTAAAAAATGGGAGAGGAGGGATAACTTTTCTTTACCATAAGAAATCAAGAATAAACGTAGAAGAAATCATGAACTTAGAAAGTCACCATTTGGTATGCATCATAATAATTATTAATTCAAACAAAAATCATCAATGAATACTAAAAGCAATTGGTGAAGTTTAGGGACTAATAAGATATTTACATGTTTCCAAATATCTTCTCTGAATTACAAAGCGTAGTTCATTTACAGTGGAGAAGCCTGGCAGATACCACTTTGACCAAGTGAACAAATTATATTGCCACCTATTAAAAATGGCAGCATGTGCCTCCTGATATGAAGCATTGAGAAGAACTCAACATCATTCTGTGCTTTCATAGCCAAATATGCATAACCTGAATCTATTCACGAGGAAGTAGCAGTCAAACCAAAATTAAGGGACATTCTACAAAATAACTGACTTGCTCTGTTCAAAAACATTAGTGTCATGATACATAAAGACAGGCTCAGAAACTCTTCCAGACTAATAGGGACAAAGAAGGCATGACAATTTAATACTTCGCATAAGCTTAACTTTTAAGGGTAAGCATAAAAGTTGAAATGAGAATAGAGTCTCTTTGATTGATGTTAATTTCTTGCTTTTGATAATTGCTTTTGATAATTGTTCTAAGAATATTTCCCATGAATTCTTCTTTTTTTTTTTTTTGGAAATACACACTGGAGTATTTAGAGGTAAAGGGGTATCTTGCATCATGTCTGCAACTTAATCTGTTTCAGAAATTGGTTAAGAAAACATACAATGAAGGAAATAAAGAGAGAAAGAGAGAAACAAATAGAATGTAATGGAAACATTTAGAGGAATCTGGTGAAAGCTTCCAGGAATATTATTGTACTATTCTTGCAACTTTCTGTAATCTGAATTATATCAATATAAGATATTGTATTAGTTAGCCAAAGGGATGCTGATGCAAAATACCAGAAATCTGTTGGCTTTTATAAAGGGCATTTATTTGGGGTAGAAGCTTACAGTTAACAGGCCATAAAGCATAAATTACTTCCCTCACCAAAGTCTATTGCCACGTGTTGGAGCAAGAGTTCAGGCTTCCTGGGTTCCTCTTTCCCTGGGGCTCAATTCTCTCCAGGCTCAACTGCTCTACTCCTCTGTGTGCTTACTTACCAGGCTCCAGCTCAAAAACTCCAACCTCCCTTCTTTGTGGTGTGGTTTTTCTGTGAGTCCCTGCCCACCAAGGGGGTGGGGATACAAAGTCCTACTGATGTAGCCTAATCAAAGCCTTAATCATCATTTAATCAAGTAAATGTGAAACCTCTGAATTCAATATAATCTAATATGCCCGGAGGGACAGACCAGTTTACCAACATAATCCAATATCTACTTTTGGAATTTATAAACAATATCAAACTGCTCCAAATATTAACAAAATGAAAAATACTACTTAGTTTAGAAATTGTGAGGAGAAGGGATTTCTTCTGCTCTGGGTTCTGCTTCTACTAATATTGGTTGGTAAGGTCCATTCCAGAAGCACTTTACTGAATGTAAGTCTACAGCTCAGAATCTAGTATGTCCTGTCAGGATTTTCAGTTTAATGCTTCAAAATTACATTATTACAAAAGCGTATATCCATACTTGCTGGAATATTGAGTAAAATGAAAGCAAATAGACATGGTTTGGAAATATTTTAGAAGCATTTTCTGACATCTCTTCAGGCACATTTTTACAAACCTATTTATTGATTTTGTATGAACTGGTTATGGCTGCCAAATATAAGATCTTAAGTTAAAGAAAGTAGAAAAATTATTTGATAGGTTGTGGATAACCCAAAATTGCATACTGTTAATATGTGTGACTCTCTGATCCATTTCAAACATGCCTGATTAATTTCCCAATTTGTTGTGAAAACCTAGTTTAAAATAATATGCGTAGATCGTGAAGATGTTTCCATTTTGATTGGAGAGGAATCCATGTGGTAATTTTCCATAAGGTAGCTAGAAAGCCAGGTGGAATAACTTAGTCAATCAAGAAATACAATGTCTAGTAATAACTGTACCATAATTACTTAACGAAACTGAGTAAATTCTCTGGTCTACACTTTCATCATCTATCAAATGGATATCATAATATCTATTTTTTTTCCCCTCCAATTGAGCATTCCACATGGACAAAAGAAAAAGGAATTGAGCATGGCATGTTTTGAGAGTGGGAAAATTAGCGTATTCCACCTGAAGTGGACATACCAATTAGCATTCATCCACTCTTTCAATTATTTAGCAAACTATTACTGAATTGCTATTGTTTGCCAGGGATTGTGCTAGATACTGGTGTTAAATAAAATAGACACAGTCTTTGTCTCAGGGAGCTTATCATCATATGGATGAGAGAGACAAAATAATAGCAGTAATAATACATAAAACAAAAATTAGTAAATTGATGAAAATTGTGAATGCAGTGAATGTCTTGAAGAAAGTAGAATTTTAGTGAGAATTAAGACAGTATTGTTAAAGAGGATGAGGTGTAAGTACAGAATGTTTTGAATGCCAAAGAAGTTAAGATTTGATGGACTTGTAATAAAGTTCTTTTTAGATATGTGAGCAGAACAGGTAGCCTCATCTGTAAAAGAAGACACTTGAGATGATTGCCAAAAGTGCTTCCAACTCTGGTATTCTACAACTCCAAGGCAAATATTCATATACGATGCAGAGCCTGAGATGGGTCAGAAGAGGTGAAGTCTGTGGGAAGCTGGTCATCAGAGTCATACACAAGTGCATGCCAGAATGCAGGGGAACCAGTGAGTTTGTGAGGAGGAGGCTTGGAGAACAAATGTGGAGACTGATGAGGCTCTAGCAAGATAATGCGTGTAGAAGACCTTAGAAAGCATAATGGCCTTGCTCCCAGTCAGCCAAGATTGTGACATAAGAAGCTCCAGGATACCATCCCTCTACCCACGAAACTTTGAATAACTTGCAAAATCTGACAAAAGTCATCTTCTCAGAACTCTGGAAAACAGTTAAAGACTTACAGCAACTGGGCAAGTGCCAAAACAAGAAAAAGCAGCTATATAAAATGGTAGCGGAGGCTCATGTTTCCCTTGCTAGCCCTTCCCCCTCTGTCTCCCTGGTGTGGTGTGGAGTCAGCCTGTGCTCCCACTGTGGGTCTCTAGCTCTGTTCCAGATGGGACAGAGTATCCCCTGTGTGCATACCACACACTTTGTGTGTCAGTACCAATCTACCATTTGGCAGCCTGGAAGACTAAACTTCTTGTCCGTCTCAGCTCATACTCCCAGAGCTTGCCCTGCAGGCAGAAGCAGACAGTTAAACCTGTGTTAAGAAACAATTAAGTCAAAGCAGCCTGTGGCAAAAGATTACCTGCTTTAAGTCATAAAATTGAGGACCTGGAGTAAGGGAAAGTCCTCTTCCTAGAGAATAGACAGGACATTTGAATTCCTGTAAATAAGAGAATTCTTGCGGCTTGAGCAAGCCCAAGACAACACAAAGAAAGAACACTAGTGCAAACTATGGATTATACTTAATAATAAAATTATAATGCCATTATAACATTGTTTGTTCAGTTTTAACAAAGACACTCTAATTTAAATGATTAATAAGAGGGAAAAACTTTGTATTTTCTGCATGGTTTTTCTGTAAACCTACAACTTCTCTAATAAAACAAACAAACAAACAAACAAATAAACATAATGGCCTGTACTAACTAGTGTGTCATTATTCTCAAAGCTGACCCTCTTGCAGTGCACACAAATATGTGAGCTTCTTAGAGCTTTTTAACTATAAAGATCTTTATAAATCTGAGGAGTTATTTTTAAAGAGAACAAAATGGCCTGATACTGCTTTGAAGTCAGCAACCTAAGTAGTTGTAAGTAGGCTTAGTCCTCTAGACTGACTTCTCAAGGGGCATGAAATGGAAAAGCATATTCCACTTTTTAGAATACTTTAATTTTCAATACATATAATGGTTATCTTAAAGAGTTTCATGAGCTTTGTAAAACAGGATTATCGAGTCATACGAACATACAATAAACTGTATTGTATAAACATATAAATTTATAAGTTTTGAACTCTGCATGGACCCTTAAACTGTTACCACAATCAAGATAATAAACCTCCAAAAGTTTCCTGGTGCCCCTTTGCAATCTGTTCCTACCTACCTCTCCCACTTGGTAATCACAGATGTGCTGTCTTTCACTATATATTAGTTTGCATTTTCTAGGATTTGTATAGAAGAAATCATGAAGTATGACCTCCTTTCACCTCTGGCTTCTTTCACTTAGCATAATTATTTTTAGATGCATCTATGTCATTGCATACATCAGTACTTCATTCCCTTGTTATTGCTGAGCTGTATTCAGTTCAACAAATATATCACAATCTGTTGATTCATTCACTGTTGGTGGATATTTGGGTCATTCCAGTGTTTGGCTCTTACAAATAATGTTGCTAAGAATATTTGAGTATAAGTCTTTGTAGGGACATAGGCTTTGTTTTCTCTTGTAGGAGTAGAATGGCCAGATCATATGGCAGGTGGATGTTTATTTTTAAGAAACTGACAAACTAACCCTAAAGCATTAGTAATATTTTACATTCCCACCAGCAGTGTACAGAGCTCTGCATTCTTGCCAGCACTTGAGAATATTTAAATTTAGCCATTCTAATAGATATGTAATGGTAGCTTAATATGGTTTTAATTTGCATTTCTCTAATGACTGTTGATATTGAACACTGTTTTTGTCTGCCTGCCAAAGGGCTGCCGATGCAAAGAAATGAGTTGGCTTTTATAAAGGGTATTTATTTGGGGTAAAACCTTACAGTTCCAATTCCGTGAAGTCCAACTCAAGGCACCATAAAACATGTTTCTCACCCAAGTCAGCTGCCATGTGTTGAAGCAAGATGGTGGGCGATCTCTGCCAAGGTTTCAGCCTCCCTCTCTGGGCTCATCTTCTCCTTCTGAGCTGCTCCGTGGGCCCAGCCTCAGCGGCTTCATACTTAAGCCATCATGTAGTCCTATCTCTTACATGGCAGGACCAAACATTGTGGTTTCTTTTTCTTGTGTCTGACTGCCCATGAGTCCATTTATACCAGACCTAGAAAGGCGCTGGAGACTTAATCTCAGTCATGCCTCACTAACAATGATGTAGTCCAATTAAAAGCCCTAAACCAATGCTATCAAGCAGTCTATTCAAAGGCCCCTCAACCGAATTTAATGCAATCAAATCGTATCATACTCAGTAGAATAGATTAGTTTACAAACATGTTTTTTTTCTGTTTGGGGGATTCATAAAATGATCTCTCTCAAACAGCCACAAACACCTATTCATGTGTTTATTTGCCATCCGTATAACTTGTTTGGTGAAGTTTCTCTTAAATTATTTTGCCCATTTTTTATTGGGTTCTTTGTTTATTTCCTGTTGAGTTTTGAGAATTATTTTTTTAAATTCTGTTCTAGATATGAATCCATTAAATATTTGCTTTTAAAATGATTTCTCCAAGTTTGTGACTTGTATTTTTGTTCTCTTAACAGTGTCTTTCAAAGAGAAAATATTTATATTGCGATTAAGTCCAATTCACCAATTAGTTCTTTTAAGGTTTGTAATATTTGAGTCTATTACTAAATCTTTGCCTAACCTAAGATTACAAAGTTTTCCTTTTATGTTTTCATGAGAAATGCATAAAGTTAAGTTTTACATTTAGGTCTGTGATTCAGTCTGCGATCCTTTTTTTTCTTTTTCTTTTTTTCAGCTTTCAGACTTACTTTTTCTGTGAACCATCTTGAGTTTATTTCTGTATATTGTGCAAAGTATTAATAAAAGTTTTTTTTTAATTTATTGAAATATATCACTCATACATAAACATACATAAACAATAAGTGTATAGCAATAGTTGTGAACTTACAAAACACACATAAAAAACATCATACAGGACTCTTATACCTCACCTTATCACCAATTCCTTGTATTGCTGTGAAACATTTTTAACTAATGATTAAAGAATATCCTCAAGGTATTACTACTAACCAAAATATTTTTCCCTCAACCCACTTTATTATTTTTTATATCATTTGTACATGAACATACATAAACAATAAGTGTATAGTAAAAGTTGTGAACTTACAAAGTAAATATGCATAGCATCATACAGGGGTCACATAATTCAACCTACCACCACCGCCTTGCATTGTTGTGAGACATTTGTTAGAAATTATGAAAGAATATTTTCGAAATCTTACTACTAACTATAGTCCTTATATTACATTTGGTGTATGTTTCTCCCAACCCACCCTATTATTATTTTTAAATATATGTTTATGACAGAAGTTGGAAACTTACAAAACAATCACGTACATGTGCAGAATTCCCGTACAACACCCCTCTATCAACACACCACACCGTGGTGGAACATTTATTACAGATTAAGATAAAAACATCATACTATTAACACCAACCATGGTCCATCGTGTACATTTGGCACACATTTTCCATACTCCCCCATTATCAACACAGTATATCTTTGGCATAGATGCATGAATATTACATTATTACTGTTAACCACAGTCCATAGGTCACTCTAGTTGTATTTTTCCTATGCTTCTCCATATTCCCACCACCTTGCAATACTGATGTACATCTGCTCTAGTTCAAAAAGGACACACTTGTATCAACCACAATTCTCATCCACCTCTGGCTCTCCTCTGTTATTCAGTCCCTAGATTGTTCTCTAACTTTCTGTCATTTTGCATTTACATCCCAAGACTACCCTTTTCACCACATTCCCATCTATAAACCAGCTGTTACTCACTATAATATGTTACCATCCACTCTGCATTTCCACACTTTTACAAGAAAGTTAATTAAAATTTCTACATACATTAAACATCAGTAGTCCATCTCAGTCCTCCTCTTATCTCCTTTAAGAATCTACCACCTACCACCAGGTCTTGAAGATATTTTCCTACATTTCCTTCTAGAAGCTTTTTGGTTCTTGCTTTTATATTTAGATTTTTGATTCATTTTGAGTTCATTTTTCTATCAGGTGTGAGATAGGGGTCCTTTTTCTTTCTTTTGGCTATGGATATCCAGTTCTCCCAGCACCATTTGTTGAATGGACGTTCTGCCCGAGCTGGGTGGGTTTGACAGGCTACTCAAAAGTCATTTGACCATAGATGTGAGGGTCAGTTCTGAACCATCAATTTAGTTCCATTGTTCATGTGTCTGTCTTTTTGCCAGTACTGTGCTGTTTTTACCACTGGAGCTAGGCAATATGATTTAAAGTCCAGAAGTGAGAGTCCTCCAACTTCGCTTTTCCTTTTTAAGGTGTTTCTGGCTATTCGGGACACATTACCCTTCCAAATAAATTTTATAATCATATTTTCCATTTATTTAAAAAATGCTGGTGGAATTTTTATGGGGATTGCTTGAAAACATATATCAGTTTGAGGAGAATTGACATCTTAAGGATATTTAGTCTTCCAATCTGTAATCATGGAATGTTCTTCCAATTATTTAGGTCTTTTTTAATTTCCTTTGACAATAAGTTGTAGTTTACTGAATTTTTAGTGACAAGTACTTTACATTATTGGTTAAGTTTATCCCTAAATATTGTCATATTTTATTTTCACCACTCTTTTGACATTTTTAGTTACTTTTATTGTTATAATCTTCATTTCTAGACTCTTTTCCAGGCCTCTCTCTCTTGTCTGTTCCTTTCAGGTTCTAGCACACCTTTTAGTATTTCCTGCAAACAGGTCTCTTGGTTACAAACTCTCTCAGTTTCTATTTATCTGTGACTATTCTAAACTTGCCCTCATACAATCTGCTGAAAATAAGATTCTTGGTTGGAAGTTTTTCTCTTGCAGTATGTTAAATATATCATATCACTTTCTTCTTGCCTCCATAGTTTCCAATGAGAGACTGGCATTTAATCTTATTGAGTATCACTTATACGTTATGCATTGATTTTCTCTTGCTGCTCTTAGAATTCTCTTTGTCTTTGACACTTGGCATTTGGCATTCTGATTAGTATGTGTCTGGGAGTTGGTCTTTTTGGATTTATTCAGATGGGAGTACATTGTGCTTCTTGGACATGGATATCTATGTCCTTCCATGGGGTTAGGAAATTTTCTACCATTACTTCTTCAAATATTCCTTCTGCCCCTTTTCCCTTCTCTTCTCCTTCTGGGACACCCATGACATGTATGTTTGCAAGTCTCTTGTTGTTGTTTAGTTCCCTGAGACCTTGTTCAATTTTTTTTCCATTCTTTGTTTCCTTTGTTCTTTTGTTTGTTATCTTTCAGAGGCCATTTCTTCAAGCTCACCAATCCTTTCTTCTGACTTCTCAAATCTGCTATTACATGACTCTGGTGTATTTTTTTTTTTTAAGATTTATTTATTTTATTTATTTATCCCCCCCTTGCTGCTTGTGCTGCTGTGTCCATT
>JAQZBX010004693.1:0-59172 GCA_029593785.1 Cabassous unicinctus | reverse complement strand
AAGCAGAGGCATACTAACAAATAAATGACAAATTTAATTTAGTTTTCCTACATGAAGAAACCCCTGCTTTGGCTTAGCCTTAGGTAAAAGCTGTGTGTTGACATGAGAGTGAAAGCCATGGCATAGTAGCCAAACAAACAAGAATCTTACTTGCCTTTCAAACTTGAAGTAACTACTGCATTCACAGAGAGTTAGGTGATACCAGTGTCTTGAAGTTCTTTGTAAATGAATACACATGCAAATCAGCCAATGCAACAAGTTTCTTTTTTGGTTTTCTAAAGCAAAGAACTCAAAGAATTCAGCCAACGTTAGGGAAAAGCAGTGCTTTAATATTTATTGCAATTGAAATCACATGCATAGCATTGTAAGAAACAAGAATCTTACTTAGATTTCAAAAGTGAGGAACTGGAAGCTTTGGCCTAGTGAAAGCAAAGTTTTATCATTCAGTTTAAGTCTAAACAACTTCATAGCTGCCAATGTAATGAGTATATTCCTTATGTTTTAAAACGGAACAAAGCAGTGTTTTGGCATAGTATTATGTAAAAGCAGTTTTTACATTGATAAAGAGTGCAAACAAGCGCATAGCTGACAAAAAAAACCACTTATCTTACTTAACTTTCAAAGTTGAATTAACGGCTGGATTCACAGCCTGTTAGGGAAACCAGTGTTTTGAAGATGAATTTAAGTGAAAACACAGGCATAGCAGCAAATAAAAGACACATCTGTTTAGTTTTGTAAAGTGACGGAACCACTGCATTAGCTTAGCCTTAGGTAAAAGCTGTGTGTTTACATGTGAGTGAAAGCAAGTGCATAGCAGCGAAACAAACAAGATTCTTACTTACCATTCAAACTAGAAATAACTACTGCATTCAGAGAAAGTTTAGGTGAAACCAGTGTCCTGAAGCTGTTTTCAAATGAATACACATGGAAATCAAACAAGGAAACAAGTTAATTTTTTGTTATCTAATGCAAAGTACTCAATGCATTCAGCCAAGTTTAGGGAAAAGCAGTGTTTTCAAGTTGATTGTAATTGAAAACACATGTATAGCATTGTAAGAAACAAGAATCTTACTTAGACTTTGAAAGTGAGGAACTGGCCGCTTTGTCGTAGTAAAAGCAGTGTTTTGACATTCACTGTAAGTGAGAATAAGTGCATAGCTGCCAATGCAATGAGTATATTACTTAGTTTTGAAAACTGAAGAAACCAGTGTTTTGGCATAATATTAGCTTAAAGCAGCGTTTTTACATTTTAAATGATTGAAAGTAATCACATAGCAGCCAAACAAACAATTATCTTAATTAACTTGCAAAGTTGAATTAACTGCTGCTTTCACAGCCTGTTACAGGTAACCAGTTTCTTGTTTCTTACAATGCTATACATGTGATTTCAATTACAATCAACTTGAATACCCTGCTTATCCCTAACGTTGGCTGAATGCTTTGAGTTCTTTGCATTAGGAAACCAAAAACCAAACTTGTTTCATTGGCTGATTTGCATGTATTTTCATTAACAAACAACTTCCAGACGCTAGCTTCACCTAACTCTCTGTGAATGCAGGAGTTACTTCAAGTTTGAAAGGTAAGTAAACTTCTTGTGTGTTTGGCTGCTATTCCCTTGCTCACACTCTCATGTCAACACAGAGATTTTTGCCTAAGGCTAAGCCAATGCAGTGGCTTCTACACTTTACAAAAGTAAATAAGATTTGTCTTTTATTTGCTGGTATGCCTGTTTTTTCACGTAAATTAATCTTCAAAACTCTGTTTTCCCATAACCGGCTGTGAATGCAGCAGTTAATTCAACTTTGAAAGTTAAGCAAGATACTTGTTTGTTTGGCTGCTATGCACTTGCTTTCACTCATTATTAATGTAAAAACACTGCTTTAACCTAATACTATGCCAAAACACTGGGTTCTTCAGTTTTCAAAACTACACAATATTCTCATTACATTGGCATCTATGCACTTGTTTTCACTTACAATGAATGGCAAAACACCACTTTTACTATGCGAAAGCTGCCGGTTCCTCACTTTGGAAATCTAAGTAAGATTCCTATTTCTAACAATGCTGTACATGTGTTTTCAATTACAATGAACTTGAAAATACTGCTTTTCCCTAACCTTTATGGAATGCATTGAACTCTTTGTTTTAGAAAACCAAAATGAATCTTGTTTCATTGGGTGATTTGCATGTGTATCCATTTGCAAACAACTTCAAGACACTGGTTTCTCCTATCTCCTGTGAATGCAGTAGATTCTTCAAGTTTGAATGGAAGTAAGATTCTTGTTGTTTGGCTGCTATGCCCTAGATTTTACTCTCAAGTCAACACACAGCTTTTTCCAAAATCTATTCCAATGAAGTAGTTTCCTCACTTTACAAAACTAAATATGATTTGTCTTTTATTTGCTGCTATGCCTGTGTTTTCACTTAAATTCATCTTCAAAACACTTGTTTCCTGTAATAGGCTGTGAATGAAGCAGTTAATTCACCATCAAAAGATAAGTAAGATCCTTTTTTTTTGGCTGATATGTACTTGCTTTCACTCATTATCTATGTAAAAACACTGCTTTTACCTAATACTATGCCGAAACACTGGTTTCTTCAGTTTTCAAAACTAAGCAATATACTCATTACATTGGCAGCTATGCACTTGTTTGCACTTACAGTGCTTTGCAAAACACTGCTTTTACTATGCCAAAGCTGCCACTTCCTCACTTTGGAAATCTAAGTAAGATTCTTTTTTCTTAAAATGTTATACATGTTTTTGAAATTACAATCAACTTGAAAACACTTCTTTTCCCTAACTTTGACTGAATGCATTGAGTTTTCTTTTTTTGTTTTTATTTTGAAAAATATTTTATTATTGTTTTTTATATAATATCCTTTCAGTCATTCATATTTGTTTTTTTTTACAAACACCATCATATGTTTTAATTATTATCAATTCATTTTGAAGATTTAATTATTTTATTTTATTATTTTTTTTATTGTTCATAAAATCATGATTTTTCACAGTACATACCAGTATTTTTAAAATGATATACAAATTCATACGCATATATGTGCATTTTCTTACATAAAAGTTATTATATATATATTTTTTTAAAGGTGCTTAGATTACCTAATTATTATTCAGAAATTACAGGGATTCCCATGTTCCCCACCTCCCACACCTCCCACATCATTCCACACCAACATCTTTCATCAGTGTTGGACATCACCTGCAATTAATATACTCATTCTGGGGCTTTGCCACCAAGCATAGAACGCATTTCACATCATAGATCACCCTCTTTCCCACACAGTACTGCATGGTATATGCTGATGTAAAATTGCCTGCATCTATTGCCACAATGCCATTCATGACAACCCCCTATTTACAAAAAGCCCCTGTATTTCAAATGCCCCTCCCCTCCTTGGCCCAAAAATTTTCAGTGGCCACCGTCTTCACCTCACTGTTACATTTTCTTCCATTGCTTGAATCACAATATATGACAGAACACCATCAAGCCCATTCTATTCCATAGCTCTTCCCCCAATCCTGTAGGGTTTGGGATGGTGATGTTCACTCCAACTCCAAGTGAGAGAAGGTTTATATTCCATGGATACAGTGGACTGGATTATCCTGCCTGCAGCTGCAGGCCCTCTCCATTCCCTGGGATGGCCATTGCCCATAGTCATCTCATCGCCAGGTGATTTGGATGAGTCCATTGAGCTTTAGGGTTGGTAATGAATTCAAATGCAGAGTTTGGCTTAGAGAGAGGCCACATTTGAGCAACAAGGAGGCTCTCAGATGGCAACCCTTAGGCAACCCATAACAGTAGGTTAAGTTTCAATTACATGAGCAAAGACTCATAAGACTAGTCCTCAATAACAGGAACCGATCAGTAGGCCATCCTCTTTGGCCTAACACTGCTTCTGCAATCAGGGGACTGCTTCTGCTCTCTTGGAGAATGTGGCAGAGTTCTCCAGGCTGGGAATTCAGACCCCCTCATTTATTGAGTGATTGTCTGCCCTATGTGACCATGCCCATCCCTTGATCTTTTGAACAATTCTATATATCTTTCATGTATATTCAGATGAACTTACACTAATGAATCCCACATCCCAGACAACCCCAACAATGAACTTTTACTGCCCCCATTGTAACCCTTCAGTGATCCAAACTTTCCCTGAACATGAAGCCCATATAATAATGAAATAAAATTACTAGGAAAAAGAAATAATAATGATAAGCTTAAATGCAAGAGATAAGTACAAGTAAGCTCAGAAGAAGAAAAAAAGAAACTAAACAAAAAATAAAATGTAATTAGTGGATTGGGACATTCAAAAAAGTAGGAAAAAAATCTTTTTTAAAAATTATTATATTTTCCTTTTATCACTGCATTATCGGATGTCCAGTGTACCATGACATCTTACCCCTCACATTCCCCAGTGTCACCCAAATTTTCAATTACTTTTCAAAGAAGTTTTAGGTCACAGCAGAGTCACACACAGAATACTAAAGACTCCCACATATCCAACCTCCCTCCCCCTTCCACACCCCATATTAAAACCTTTTATTTAATGGATGTTAGTATTGTTATAACAATTATACAGATAGTAAAGTATAGCAACTAAGCATTGTTGATGTTTTACAGTATAGTTTACAATTTATACTGTAGAGTTTAATAATTTTTGATGATATTTACCATGTCCTGTGGCCATTATTGTAAGGCAATGAGAAACATTTCCCATGACCACAAAATATCCCATTAGACCTTAACGGTTCCTTCCACCCCATCCACCTCTGGTATAAGACACACCGCAGTCTTGACTCATGGAATGACATGATTCATAGTTACAGGCCCTTCCTAATCAACCCATCTGACAACCCTGCACCACCAAACCCAGTAATATCACTACCCATCTGTCCTATCCTTCAATATGCAACTATATTCTATCCCTTTACCATAGATTAAGTCCATATGGGTGATGGCTCACTGCCTACTCTTCTTTTTCTCTCCCTTGTTAACCTATCTTTCAGACAATGGTTCTCAGAGAATGCTCTCTTTCCTCAGTTCAAATCAGTGAGTTCATATACTGTTCATCCTTCAATACCTGGCTTGCTTCACTCAACATATGGTCTTCAAGATTCATCCACGTTATTTCGTGTGTTAGCACTTTATTCCTTCTTACAGCTGAGTAATATTCCATTTTATCTATGTGCCACATTTTGTTTATCCATTCATTTGTTGATGGGCACCGGGGCTGATTCCAACTTTTGGCAAAGGTGAACAATGCTGCTATGAACATTGGTGTGCATATATCTGTTCGTGTGTTTGCTTTCAGTTCTTCTGGTTATAAGCCCAGCAGTGGAATTGCTGGATCATATGGAAGGTCTATTGTGAGTTTTCTGAGGAACTAGCACCCTGTCCTCCACAGTGGCTGGACACTTCCACAATCCCACCAGGAGTGGATGAGAGTTCCTATTCCTCCACATCCTCTCCAACACTTAGAGTCTGCTGTTTTTTTAATAGCTGTCATTCTGATGGGTGACAGATAGTATCTCATTGTAGTTCTGATTTGCATTTCCCTGATAGCAAGCGAAATCAAACATTTTTTCATGTGCTTTTGAGCCATTTGTATTTCTTCCTTGGAGAAGTGTCTTTTCAGGTCACTGGTCCGTTTTTTAAATGGATTGTTTGTCTTTTAAGTTTCAAGGTGTAGGATTTCTTTATATATGCAGGATATTAGGCTCTTATCAGATATATGGTTACCAAATATTTTCTCCCATTGGGTAAGCTGCCTTTTTATTTTCTTAATAACTTCCCTTGAGGTGGAGAAGGTTTTAATTTTGATGAGATCCCATTTATCTATTTTTTCACTTGCTGCTCATGCTATGGCTGTGAAGTTCATGAAAACATTTCCTATTACAAGGTCCTGTAGATGCTTTCCTACAATATCTTCCAAGGTCTTTATGGTTTTGGCTCTTATATTTAGATCTTTGATCCATCTTCAGTTGATTTTTGTATAAGGTGTGAGACGGTATTCTTCTCTCATTCTTTTGGAAATGGATATCCAGGTCTCCAAGCGCCTCTTGTTAAAGAGGCCATTCTGCCCCAACTCAGTGGGCTTGGTAGCCTTGTCGAATATCAGATCACTGTATATGTGAGGATCTATATCAGAACTCTCAATTCGATTCCATTGGTCAGCAGGTCTATCCTTGTGCCAATACCAAGCAGTTGTGATCACTGTAGCCTTGTAATATGTTTTAAAGTCCGGTAATGTGATAACTCCAACTTCATTTTCTTTTTCAATATGTCTTTGGAAATTCAGGGCCCCTTACCTTTCCAAATATATTTTGTGGTTAGTTTTTCCAGTTCCTTAAAATATATAGTGTTGATTTTTATTGAGATTGCATTAAATCTGCAGATTATTTTGGGTAGGATAGACATCTTGATGAAGTTTAGTCTTCCTATCCATGAGCAGGGAATATCTTTCCATTTATTTAAGTCTTCTTTGATTTCCTTTAACAGTGTTGTGTAGTTTTCTGTATATAAGTCCTTTACATCTTTAGTTAAATTTATTCCCAGGTATTTGATTCTTTTAGTTACTATTGTAAATGGCATTTTTTTCTTACTTTCCTCCTCTGATTGCTCATTATTGGTGTACAGAAATGCTACTGATTTTTCTGAATTGATTTATAGCCTGCAACATTACTGAAATCCTTTATATGTTCTAGAAGCTTTGTTGTAGATTTCTCTGGTCTTTCTCTGTATAGGATCATGTCGTCTGCAAATAATGAAATTTTTACTTATTCTTTTCCAATGTGGTTGCCTTTTATATCCTTTTCTTGCCTCAGTGCTCAAGCAAGTACTTCTACGGCAATGTTTATTAGGAGTGGTGATACTGGGTATCCTTGTCTTCTTCCCGATCTCAGAGGGAAGGCATTTAGGATTTCACCATTGAATATGATGTTAGCTTTGCGTTTTTCATATATATCCTTTATCGTATTCAGAAAATTTCCTTCTATACCTATCTTTTGCAGTGTTTATATCAGGAAAGAGTGCTGTATTTTGTCAAATGCTTTTTCGGCATCTATAGAGATGATCATGTGATTTTTTCCTTTCAGTTTGTTTATGTGGTGTATTACATTGATTGACTTCCTTATATTGAAACATCCTTGCATACCCGGGGTGAAACTCACTTGGTCATGGTGTATAATCCTTTTGATATGTTGTTGAATGCGATTAGCAAGGATTTTGTTGAGTATTTATCATCTGGATTCACTGGAGAAATTGGTCAGTAATTTTCCTTTCTACTGGTATCTTTGTTTGGTTTTGGTATGAGGGTAATGTTGGCATCATAGAATGAGTTAAGCAATGTTCCTTCTACTTCTATTTTTGAAAGAGCTGAAGTAGAATTAGTGTGAGCTCTTTCCGAAAAGTTTGGTAGAACTCAGCTGTGAAACCATCTAGTCCTGGGCTCTTCTTAGTTGGGAGGTTTTTGATGACCGAGTCTATCTCTTTACCTGTAATTGTACGGTTGAGTTCATCAATTTCTTCTTTCATCAGTGTAGGCTGTTTGTGCCTTTCTATAAACTTGTCCATTTCCTCTAAGTTATCATTCTTGTTGGCATATCATTTTTCAAAGTATCCTCTTATGATACTCTTTATTTCTGTGGGGTCAATAGTGATATCCCGTTGCTCATTCCTTATTTTGTGTATTTGCATCTGTTCTCTCTTTTTCTTTGTTAGTCTGGCTAAAGGTTTGTCAATTTTATTGATATTCTTGAAGAACCAGCTTTTTGTTTTGTTTATTTTTTCTAGTGCTTTCTTATTCTCTATTTCATTTAATTCTTCTGTGATCTTTGTAATTTCCTTCTTTTTACTTCCTTTAGGTTTTGTTTGTTGTTGTTTTTCTAATTCCTCCAAGTGTACAGTTAGGTCTTCAATTTTAGCTCTTTCTTCTTTTTTAATATATGTATTTATGGATATGAACTTCCCTCCCAGGACTGCTTTTACTTCATCCCATTGGTTTTGATATGTTGTGTTGTCGTTTTTGTTAGTTTCCAGGTAGTTACTGATTTCTTTTGTGATTTCCTCCTGAACCCACTGTTTGTCTAAGAGTGTTTTGTTTAACTTCCATATCCTTGTGCCTAACCTGTTTCTCTGACGCTTAGTGAATTCCAAATGCATTCTATAGTGATCAGAGAAATTACTTTGTATAATCTAAATCTTTCTGAGTTCGTTGAGTGTTGTTCTGTGGCCTAGCATGTGGTCTATCTTGGAGTAAGATCCATGTGCACTTGAGAAGAATGTAAATCCTACTGTATTTGGGTGTAATGTTCTGTATATGTCTATTAAGTTCAGGTCCTCCAATATATTGTTGAGATTCTTTGATTCTTTATTGATTCTCTGTCTAGTTGTTCTGTCTAATGATGATAATGGTGTGTTAAAGTCCCCTGTTATAATTTTAGAGGCATTTATTTCTCCACTTAGCTTTTCCAGAGATTGCCTCACATATTTTGAGGCACCTCGATTAGGTGTGTAAATGTTTATGATTGTTCTTTCTTCTTGAGAGATTACCCCTTTTAATAATATATAGTGTCCCTCTTTGTCTCTTACAATAGTTTTGCATTTAAAGTCTATTTTGTCTGATATTATTATAGCTACTCCTGCCCCTTTATAGCTATTGCTAGCTTGTAAAATTGTTTTCCAGCCTTTTACTTTCAGCCTCCTAGAATCCCTGGTTCAAAGGTGCGTTTCTTGTAGACAGCATATTTATGGATCATGTTTCTTTATCCATTCTGTCAATCTGTGTCTCTTGAGTGGTGAATTTAATCCATTTACATTCAATGTTATTACTCGCAATGAATTTCTTACTTCAGCCATATTTACTCTGGATTAATGTATGTCATATGTTGTTTTGTTTCTGTGTTTTTTTTTATTTTTAAATGTTTTTAAACCCTCCTCCAACTCTCTCTCCCTTGATTTTTCCTTTCAACTTGTAGAATTTCCTTCAGTATTTCTGGAAATGCTGGTTTCTTATTGACATACTCTCTTAATTTCTGTTTATCTGTGAATATTTTGATTTCTGCCTCATTTTTGAATGCCAGTTTTGCTGGATAGAGAATTCTTGGTTGGAAATTTTTTTCTTTTAGTACTTTGACTATGTCATACCACTGTCTTCTTTCCTCCATGGTTTCAGATTAGAAATCAGCAGTTAATCTTATTGTGCTTCCCTTGTATGTGATGGTTTTCTTTTCTCTTGCTGCCTTGAGTATTTTCTCTTTGTCTTTACCATTGGACATTTTGACAAGTATATGTCTTGGAGTTGGCCTGTTGGGATTTATATTGTTTGGAGTGTGCTTTACTTCCTGGATCTGTACATTCATCTCTCTCAATAGGGTTGGTAAGTTTTCAGCCATTATTTCCTTCAACACCCCTTCTGATCCCTTTCCCTTCTCTTCTCCCTCGGGATGGCCATGATGCATATGTTTGTGCGTTTTGTGTTATCAGTTAAATCCCTGTGTCCCTGCTGGATTTTTTCTAATTTTTTGTCTATCTGTTTGACTATCTGTATGATTTCAGATGTATTGTCTTCCACATCACTAATTCCTTCTTCTGCCTGTTCAAATCTGCTGTTATGTTACTCCAGCATCTTTTTTATTTCTTGTGTTGTGTCCTTGATCACCATCATATCCGTTATCGTTTTGTGTAGGTGTTCAATTTCTTCAGTATGTTCTCTCAGTGTCTTCTTCATATCCTTAATCTCTTCCTTCACTTCATTAAGATGGTTTTAATATTTGTTTGGGAATCTTTGATTAGTTGTTCGATGTACTGCATATATTCCTGGATTTTAGTTTGTTCATTGGAGTGGTCCATGTCTTCTTGTTCCTCAGTGTGGTTTGTAATTTTTTGTCAGCCTCTAGTCATCATTTTATTTGCTGGGTTTATTCAGTTGATTAGCTTCTCTCTCCTCTAGAGCTTTATTTAGTTGGTGATTCTGTGTGTGCGTTAAGTTTTGTCTTTAACAATTTTTCTTCTTATTTTGTTTCCTTGCTTCTTTCTATGTTACCTTGAAGGGAAAAGATTAGTGCCAGAGGAATCAAAAGATGTGAGAATGGAAGAAGGATAATAGTAATAGGAATGAAAGTTAGTAGAGAGGCCAAAAAGGACTTAGTGAAATGAATATTTAACTTGTGTATGAAGTGTAGAGTAATAGGAAAAAAAGTGGAACACCTACAGTGGGCTGGGAAACCAAATAGAGTAATATATATATAATGATTTAGAAGGCTAAAATGATGAGGAGGGAGAGATAGAGGAAAGAAAGGGCTAAAAGGAAAAGGCTAATATTAATAAAAAAGAAGAAAACAAAATAGATAGAATAGGGGTTGACACGCTTTAGTTGTGGGCTAATGAAAAACCATGATGTCTAAGAACCACAACAGAAAGCAGAAGGCAGAGTGATGAGGGAAGGATAAGAGATAGCTTGTGATGCAATATCAGTAATACAGAGAATGGGATATCACTGAGGAAGAAGCACAGCAAAGAAGAGACAAGCTAGCAGCACCTAATTTTAAAAAAATGAAAGGAAAAGAATTGTGAGGAAAGAGGAAAGAAAAGCAAGTGACATCAAATAAACAGAGAAAAGCCAAACAATCACACCATTAAGCAGTCAAACAAAGCTAAGGAGGAAGTGTTTCTACTAGTGTACTTGTGGATCTTCACAGCCTGCTTGCATTTATCAGTTATCCTTCAGTGTTATATCTGTAGCTATTAAGGCAGATTTTTGGTAGTATACTAAATTAAGAACAGGAATTCATTTTTTAAAATGACTATTTTTTTTTCTTTTTGGGTGGTTATAAGGGACCCAAAAAAGACCTCTGCCAGATCACCCCCTTCACGAGGGGGCCATAAATAGGGTCATGGAAACTAATTGTGCCCTACTCACTTCCTTACCTCCCCAGGAGTGCTGAAGCTTTGATGCTTGTCAGTGAAGACCGATAAAAATGGCTGACCCCATCCCCTCTGGGTCCAAGCCTAAGTATCAGTTGGCAGCTGGGTAAAACAAGTTTGCTCAACAGTTTTGCCTCTCCCCTCAGCCTGGCACTGTTTTGAGATGGCTAATCTGCTCCGTAAAGCAATGAGGGGGTCCAGGCAGCCAAAACCACAGAAGTTAAACCCCTCTCCAACTTCTGTCAGAGCCCTCCCTCCCTCAGAGTATGCTCCCACATGCCAGCAGTCAACGGGAGTCGTGGATGTAGGACCCGTGGCATGACCCAGCCATTTTCAGTGTGGGTGGGGCTCTGCCATCTGTGTTGACCACCTCAGGTGGGCTTAGGACTCACGAATCTCCACCGGTCCCTCCACATAGTCGATCTGCCCACGGTTAGATGACCCAAGCTTCTCAATCCGTGCATCCACAGCACAGAAACTCGTGTGTGACCATGTCCACAGTTGGCCGTCCCTGGAGATCTGGATCGTGAGAACCCAACTAGATCAACGCCATCTTTTTGCTCCCCCTGCATTGAGTTCTTTGCTTTAGAAAACAAAAAGAAACTTGATTCCTTGGCTGATTTGCATGTATATTCAATTACAAACCACTTTAAGACTCTGGTTTCTCATATCTCTCTGTGAATGCAGTAGTTAATTCAAGTTTGAAAGGTAAGTAACATTTTTGTTTGTTTGGATGCTATGCCCTTGATTTCACTCACATGTCAAAGCACAGCTATTGCCTAAGGCTAAGGAAATGCAGTGGTTTCTTCACTTTACAAAACTAAATAAAATTTGTCTTTTATTTGCTGCTATGCCTCTGTTTTCATGTAAATTTATCTTCAAAACACTGGTTTCCCATAACTGGCTGTGAATGCAGCAGTTAATTCAACTTAGAAAGTTAAGTAAGATACTTGATTGTTTGCCTCCTATGCACTTCCTTTCCCTCATTATCAGGGTAAAAACACTGCATTTACCTAATCCTATACCAAAACACTTGTTTCCTCAGTTTTCAAAACTAAGCAATATACTCATTACATTGGCAGCTATGCACTTGTTTTCACATCAATGAATGTCAAAACTCTTTTACTATGCCAAAGCTGCCTGTTTCTCACTTTGGAAATCAAAGTAAGATTCTTGTTCCTTACAGTGCAATACATGTGTTTTCAATTACAATCAACTTGAAATCCCTGCTTTTCTCTAACGTTGGTGGAAGGCATAGAGTTCTTTGCATTCAAAAAACAAAAAAGAAACTGGTTTCATTGGCTGAATTACATGTGTATTCATTTTCAAACAACTTCAAGACCCAGGATCACCTCACCCTCTTTGAATGCAGTAGTTACTTTAATTTTGAAAGGTAAGTAATATTCTTGTTTGTTTGGCTGCTATGCCCTTGCTTTCAATCATATGTCAACACACAGGTTTGCCTAAGGCTAAGCCAATGCAGTGGTTCCTTCACTTTACAAAACTAAATACGATTTGTCTTTTATTTGCTACTATGCCTGTGTTTTCACTTAAATTCATGTTCAAAACACTGGTTTCCCATAAAAGGCTGTGAAAGCAACAGTTAATTCAACTTTGAAAGTTAAGTAAGATACTTGTTTCTTTGGTGTATGTGCTTGCTTTCACTCATTATCAATGTAAAAACACTGCTTTTACCTAATACGAGGACAAAACACTGGTTTCTTCGGTTTTCAAAACTAAGAAATATACTCAATACATTAGCAGCTATGCACTTGCTTTCAAATACAATGAATGGCAAAACACTGCTTTTAATATGCCAAAACTGCCGGATCCTCACTTTGGAAATGTAGGTAAGATTCTTGTTTCTTACAATGCTCTACATGTGTTTTCAATTACAATCACCTTGAAAACACTGTTTTTCCCTAATGTTGGCTGAATACATTGATTCTTTGCTTTAGAAACACAAAAAAGGAGTTGTTTCATTGGCTGAATTGCATGTGTATTCATTTACAACAACTTCAAGACACTGGTTTCACCAAAGTCTCTGTGAATGCAGTAAATACTTCAAGTTTGAAAAGTAAGCAAGATTGTTGTTTGTTTGCATGCAATGCACTTGCTTTCGTTCACATGTCAACAAACAGCATTTGCCTTAGTATAAGCCAATGCAGTGGTTTCTTCACTTTACAAAAGTAAATAGGATTTGTCTTTTATTTGTTGCTATGCCTGTGTTTTCACTTAAATTCATCTTCAAACCACAGGTTAGCCATAAAAGGCTGTGAATACAGCAATTAATTCAACTTTGAAAGTTAAGTAAGGTACTTGTTTGTTTGGCTGCTATGCACTTCCTTTAACTCATTATCAATGTAAAAACACTGTGCTAACCTAATATGCCAAAACCTGGTTTCTTCAGTTTTCAAAACTAAGCAATATACTCCTTACATTGGCAGCTATTCTCTTGTATCATTTACAATGAATGAAGAGCCACTGCTTTTACTCTGCCAAACTGCCAGTTCCTGAAGTTGAAATCTACGTAAGATTCTTCTTTTTTACACTACTAAGCACGTGTTTTCAATTACAGTGAAATTGAAAACACTGCATTTCCGGAATCCTGGTTGAATGCAGGGAGTTCTTTCCTTCAGAAAACCAAAATGGAAACCTCTTTCCTTGGCTGATTCACATGTGTATTCAATTGAAATCAATTTCAAGGCACTGGATTCACCAAACTCTCTGTGAATGCAGTAGTTACTTCAAGTTTGAAAAGTAAGTAAGATTCTTTTTTCTTTGGCTTCTATGTCCTTGCTTTCACCGACATGTCAACCCACAGATTTTACCTAATGCTAAGCCAATGCAATGGTTTTTTTGCTTTAAAATCCTAGTAAGATTTATCTTTTATTTTCTGCTTAGCCTGTGTTTTCATTTAAATTCATCTTTAAAACACTGGTTTCCCCTAACAGGCTGTGAATGCAGAAGTTAATTCAACTTTGAATGCTAAGTAAGATACTTGTTTCTTTGGCTGGTTTGCACTTATTTTCACTAATTAATGAAAAACACTGCTTTTATGTAATACTATCTCAAAACACTGGTTTGTTCAGTTTAAAAACTAAGCAATATATTCATTACATTGGCAGATAGGCACTAGTTTTCACTTACAATGAATTTCAAAACACTGCTTTTACTTTGCTAAAGCTACTGATTCTTCATTTTGGAAATCTAAGTAGGATTCTTGTTTCGTGCAATGGTGTACATGTCTTTTCAATTACAATCAACTTGAAAACAAATCTTTTCCCTGACATTGGTGAATGCATTGAGTTCTTTGGTTTAGAAAACCAAAAAAGAAATTGTTTCATTGGCTGATTTGCATGTGTATTGTATTACAATCAACTTCAAGACTCTGGTTTCACCTAACTCTCTGTGAATGCAGTAGTTATTTCAAGTTTGAAAGGTAAGTATGATTCTTATTTGTTTGACTACTATGCCCTTGCTTTCACTCACATGTCAACACACAGCTTTTACCTAAGCCTAAGCCAATGGAATGGTTTCTTCACTTCAGAAATCTAAAGAATATTTGTGGGTTTTTTTTTGATGCTATGCCTGTGTTTTCATTTAAATTCAAATTCAAAACACTGGTTTCACCTAACAGGCTGTGAAAGCAGCAGTTAATTCAACTTTGAAAGTTAATTAGGATACTTATTTGTTTGTCTGTTGTGAGCTTGCTTTCACTCATTATCAAAGTAAAAACACTGCTTTTACCTAATGCTATGCCAAAACACTGGTTTCTTCTGTTTACAAAACTAAGCTATATACTCCTTATATTGGCAGCTATTCACTTGTTATCACTTACAACGGATGACCAACCCCTACTTTTAAACTGCCAAACTGCCTGTTTCTCAACTTGAATCCTAAGTAAGATTCTTGTTTCTTATACTGCTAAGCATGTGTTTTCAATTACAATCAACTTGAAAACACTGCTTTTCCTGAACGCTCTTTGAATTCAGGGAGTTCTTTGCTTCAGAAAATAAAAAAGGATACTGGTTTCATTGGCTGATTCGCATGTGTATTCACTTAAAATCAATTTCAAGGCACTGGTTTCACCTAACTCTCTATGAATGCAGCACATCCTTCAAGTTTGAAAGGTAAGTAATTTTCTTGTTTGTTTTTTTGCTATGTCATTGCTTTCTTTGACATGTCAACACACGGAATTTAACTAATGCTAAGCCAATGCAGTGGTTTCTTCACCTCACAATCCTAAAAAGATTTGTGTTTTTATTTGCTGCTATGCGTTTATTTTCACTTAAATTCATCTTCAAATCACTGGTTTCCCATAACAGGCTGTGAATGCAACAGTGAATTCAACTATGAAAATTAAGAAACATACGTATATTTTTGGCTGCGGTTCACTTGCTTTCACACATTATCAATGAAAAAAAAACTGCTTTTACCTAATATTATGCAAAAACCCTGTTTTCTTCAGTTTTCAAAACTTGGCAATATACTCATTACTTTGGCAGCTATGCACTTGTTTTCACTTACAATGAATGTCAAAATACTGCTTTTACTCTGCCAAATCTCTGGGTTCCTCACTTGGAAATCTAAATAAGATTCTTATTTCTTACAATTCTATACATATATTTTCAATTACAATCAACTTGAAAACACTGCATTCCCTAACTTTGGCTGTATGCAGTGAGTTTTTTGCTTCAGGAAACCAAAAAGGAAACTTGATTCATTGGCTGATTTGCATGTGTATTTATTTGCAATCAACTTAAAGACTGGTTTCACTGAACTCTCTGTGAATGCAGTAGTTACTTGAAGTTTGAAAGGTAAGTTAGATTCTTGTTTGTTTGGCTGCTATGCCCTTGCTTTCACTCACATGAAAACACACAACTTTCACCTTAGGATAAGCCCAGGCAGTGGATACGTCACTTTACAAAGTAAATGAGATTTGTGTTTTAGTTGATGCTGTGCCTGTGTTTTCATTTAAATTCATGTTCAAAGCACTGGTTTCACCTAACTCTCTGTGAATGCAGTAGTTCCTTCAACTTTGGAAGATAAGAGTCTTGTTTGTTTGGGTGCTATGCCCTTACTTTCCCTCTTTTGTCAAAACAGGGCTTTTACCTAATGCTCAGCCAAGGAAGTGGTTAATTTAGTTTTAAAACTTAAATAAGATTTGTCTTTTATTGGCTGCTATGCCGGTGTTTTCACTTAAATTCATCTTCAAAACACTGGATTCCCGTATCAGGCTGTGAATGCTGGAGTTCATTCAACTTTGCAAGTTAAGGAAGATATTTCTTTGTTTGGCTGCTATGCGCTGCTTTCAATTATTATCAATGTAAAAACACTGCTTTTAGCTAATGCTATGCCAAAACACCGGTTTCTTCACTTTTCAAATCTAAGCAATATACTTATTACATTGGCAGCGATGCACTTGTTTTCACTTACAATGAAGGTCAAAACACTGCTTTTACTATCCCAAGCTGCCGTTTCCTCACTTTGGAAATCTAAGTAAGATTCTGTTTCTTACAATGCTATACATGTATTTCAAATTACAATCAACTCGAAAACTTTGATTTTCCTGAATGCTGATTGAGTGCAGTGAGTTCTTTGCTTCAGAAAACCAAAAAGGAAACTTCTTTCATTGGCTGATTTGCAAGTATATTCACTTAAAATAAATTTCAGGGTACTGGTTTCACCTAACTCTCTGTGAATGCAGCAGTTACTTCAAGTTTGAAAGATAAGTAAGATTCTTATTTGTTTGGCTGCTATATCCTTCCTTTCACACACACGTCAACACACGGATTTTACCTAACGCTAAGCCAAAGCATTGGTTTATTCACTTTACAATACTAAATAAGATTTCTCTTTTATTTCCTGCTATGGCTGTGTTTTCATTTAAATTTATCTTCAAAACACTAGTTTCCCATAACAGGCTGTGTATGCAGTATTTAATTCAACATTGAAAGTTAAGTAAAATACTTGTTTGTTTGGCTGCTATGCCACTGCTTTCCTTCATTATTAATGTAAAAATCCTTTTATCTAATATTATGTCAAAACACTGGTTTCTTCAGTTTTCAAAAGTTAGCAAAATACTCCTTACATTGGCAGCTATGCACTTGTTTTCACTTACAATGTATGTCAAAACACTGCTTTTCCTATACCAAAGCTGCCGTTTCCCCAATTTGGAAATCTAAGTAAGATTCTTGTTTCTCACAGTGCTATACATGTGTTTTCAGTTAAAATCAACTTGAAAACACTGCTTTTCCCTATCATTGGCTGAATGCATTGAATTCTTTGCTTTAGAAATCCAGAAAAGAAACTTGTTTCATTGGCTGATTTGCATGTGTATTCATTCACAATCAACTTCAAGACACTGGTTTCCCATCTCTGTGAATGGAGTTGACACTTCAAGTTTGAAAGGTTAGTAAGATTCTTGTTTGGCTGCTATGCCCTTGCTTTCGGCCACATGTCATCACATAGATTTTACCTAAGGCTAAGCCAATGCAGTGGTTTCTTCACTTAACAAAACTAAATTAGATTTGTGTTTTATTTGATGCTATGCATGTGTTTTCATTTAAAATCATGTTCAAAACACTGGTTTCACATACCAGGCTGTGAATGCAGCAGTAAATTCAAGTTGGAAAGTTAAGTATGATAATTATTTGATTGGCTGCCGTGCGCTTGCTTGCACTCATTATCCATGTAAAAACAATGCTTTTACCTAATGCTATGCCAAAACACTGGTTTCTTCAGTTTTCAAAACTATGCAATATACTATTTACATTGGTAGCTATTCACTTTCTATCAATTACAGTGAATGACCAACCACGGCTTTTACTCTGCCTAAACTCCCAGTTCCTCACTTTTGAAACCTAAGTAAGATTCTTGCTTCTTACACTGCTAATCATGTGTTTTCAATTACAATCAACTAGAAAACACTGCTTTTCCCTGACGTTGGCTGAATGCTTTGAATTCTTTGCTTTATAAAACCAAAAAATAAACTTGTTCCATTGGCTGATTTGCATGTGTATTAATTTAAAATCAAATTCAAGACACTGGTTTCCACAAACTCTCTGTGAATACAATACTTACTTTAAGTTTGAGAGTTAAGTAAGATTCTTGTTTGTTTGGCTGCCATGCCTTTGCTTTCACTCACATGTCAACACACAGCTTTTACCTAAGGCTAAGCCAAGGCATTGGATTCTTCACTTTAGAATACTAAATAAGATTTGTATTGTATTTGCCATTATGCCTGTGTTTTCATTTAAATTCATCTTCAAAACACTGGTTTCCCATAACAGGCTGTGAATGTAGCAGATAACTCAACTTTGAAAGCTAAGTAGGATACGTGTTTTTTTGGCTGCTATGCACTTGCTTTCATTCATTATAAAAACAAAAACCCGGCTTATACCTAATACTATAGCAAAACACTGGTTTCTTCAGTTTTCAAAACTATGCAGTATACTCCTTACATTGGCAGCCATTCACTTTTTATCACTTACAATGAATGAACAACCACTGCTTTACTCTGCCAAATATTCTGGTTCCTCACGTTTGAAACCTAAGTAAGATTTCTGTTTCTTACACTGCTAAGCATGTGTTTTCATTTACAATTAACTTGAAAACACTGCTTTTCCTGAACACTGTTTGAATGCAGTGAGTTCTTTGCTTCAGACAGCAAAAAAGGAATCTAGTTTCATTGCCTGATTTGCATGTGTATTGACTAAAAACTATTTTCAAGGCACTTGTTTCACCTAACTCTCTGTGAATGCAGTAGTTACTTCATGTTTGAAAGGTAAGTAAGATTCTTGTTTGTTTGGTTGCTATGCCCTTGCTTTCACACACATGTCAACACACAGAATTTACCTAGGGCTAAGCCAATGCATTGGGTTCTTCAATTTACAATACTGAATAAGATTTTATTATTTGCTATTATGCCTGTGTTTTCACTTAAATTCATCTTCAATACACTGGTTTCCCATTACAGGCTGTGAATTCAGCAGTTGATTCAACTTTGAAAGTTAAGTAAGGTACTTATTTGTTTGGCTGCTGAGTGCTTGCATTCACTCAATAACTATGGAAAAACACTGCTTTTACCTAATGCCCTGCGAAGACACTGGTTTTTGCAGTTTTCAAAACCAAGGAATATACTCATTACAATGGCAGCTATGCAATTGTTTTCACTTACAAGGAATATCAAAACACTGCTTTTACTATGCCAAAGCTGCTGGTTCCTCACTTTAGAAATCTAAGAAAGATTATTGTGTCTTACAAGGCTATACATGTGTTTTCAATTACAATCAAATTGAAAACACTGCTTCTCCTGAACGCTGGTTGAATGCAGTGAGGTTTTTGGTTCAGAAAAAAGGAAATTTGTTACATTTGCTGACTTCCATGTGTATTCATTTACAGTCAACTTTAAGACACTGGTCTCACCACTTTGTGAATTCGGTTGTTACAGCAAGTTTGAAAGGTAAATAAGATTCTTGTTTGTTTGGCTACTATGCACTTGCTTTCACTCTCATGTAAACACACAGATTTCACCTTAGGCTAAGCCCAGGCAGTGGATTCTTCACTTTACAAAGTTAATGAGATTTGTGTTTTAGTTGATGCTATGCCTGTGTTTTCATTTAAATTCATGTTCAAAACACTGGTTTCACCTAACAGGCTGTGAATGCAGCAGTTAATTCAACTTTGAACGTTAAGTAAGATAATTAGCTGCTCTGCACTTGCGTTCACTCATTATCAATGTAAAAACACTGCTTTTACCTAATGCTATGCCAAAACACTGGTTTCTTCAGTTTTCAAAACTAAGCAATATACTCCTTACTTTGGCAGGTATTCACTTGTTATCACTTACAACGATTGACCAGCCACTGCTTTTAGTCTGCAAAGGCTTCTGGTTCCTCACTTTGAAACCTATGTAAGAGTCTTGTTTCTTACACTGATAAGCATGTGTTTTCAATTATAATCAACTAGAAAACAATGCTTTTCTTTGACGTTGGCTTAATGCATTGAGTTCTTTGCTTTAGGAAACCAAAAAAGAAACTTGTTTCATTGGCTGATTTGCATGTGTATTCATTTACAATCAACTTCAAGACACTGGTTTCACCTAACTATCTGTGAATGCCATAGTTACTTCAAGCTTGAAAGGTAAGTAAAATTCTTGTTTGTTTGCCTGCTATGCCCTTCTTTTCACTCACATGTCTACTCACTTCTTTTACCTAAGCCTAAGCCAATGCACAGTTTTCTTCACTTTAAAAAACTAAATAAGTTTTGTGTTTTATTTGATACTATGCCTGTGTTTTCATTTAAATTCATCTTCAAAACACTGGTTTCCCATAACAGGCTGTGAATGCAGCAGTTAATTCAACTTTGAAAGTTAAGTAAGATACTTGTTTGTTTGGCTTCTATGCGCTTGCTTTCATTCATTATCAATGTAAAACCACGGCTTTTACCTAATACTATGTCAAAATGCTGCTTTCTTTAGTTTTCAAAGCTAAGCAATATATTCATTACATTGGCTGCTTTGCACTTGTTTTCACTTACTATGAACATCAAAACACTCTTTTTACTATGCCACAGATGCCGGCTCTTCACTTTGTCAATCTATGTAAGATTCTTGTTTCTTACTATGCTGTACATGTGTTTTCAATTACACTCAACTTGCATTCACTGCTTTTCCTGAACGCTGGTTGAATGCAGTGAGTTCTTTGCCTCAGAAAACCAAAAAGGAAACTTGTTTCATGGGTTGATTTGCATGTCTATTCACTTAAAATCAATTTCAAGGCAATGGTTTCACCGAACTCTCTGTGAATGCAGTCGTTACTTCAAGTTTGAAAGGTAAGTAAGATTCTTTTTTGTTTGGCTGCTATTCCTTTGCTTTCACTCTCATGTCACTCACAGCTTTTACCTAAGGAAAAGCCAATGCAGTGATTTGTTCAATTTACAAAACTAAATAAGTTTTTTGTTTTATTTGAACCTTTGCCTGTGTTTTCATTTAAATTCATGTTCAAAACATGAGTTTCCCATAACAGGCTGGGAATGGAGCAGTTAATTGAACTTTGAAAGTTTAATAAGATATTTGTTTGGCATATGTGTGCTTGCTTTCACTCATTATCAATGTAAAATGCCTGCTTTTACATAATGCTATGCCAAAACACTGGTTTCTTCAGTTTTCAAAATGAAGCAATATACTAATTATATTGGTAGCTATTCACTTCTTATCACTAACAACGAACGCCCAACCCCTGCTTTTACTTTGCCAAAACTGCCGGTTTCTCACTTTTGAAACCTTAGTAAGATTCTTGTTTCTTACACGGCTAAGCATGTGTTTTCAATTACGATCAACTTGAAAACACTGCTTTTCCTGAATTGCTGGTTGAATGCAGGTTCTTCTTTTCTTCAGAAAACCAAAAAGTAAATTTATTCATTGGCTGATTTACATGTGTATTCACTTAAAATCAATTTCAAGTCACTGGATTCACTTAGCTCTCTGTGAATGCAGCAGTTTCTTCAAGTTTGAAAATTAAGTAAGATTCTTGTTTGTTTGGATGCTATGTCCTTCCTTTCACTCACATTTCAACACATGGATTTTACCGAATGCTAAGTCAATGCAGTCCTTTCTTCCCCTTACAATCTTAAATAATATTTGTTTTATTTGCTGCTATGCCTGTGTTTTCAGTTAAATTTTTCTTCATAACACTGGTTTCCCATAACAGGCTGTGAATGCAGTAGTTAATTCAACTTTGTAAATTACATAAGATACTTGTTTTTTAGACTGCTATGCACTTGTGTTCACTCATTATCAATGTCAAAACACTGCTTTTACCTAAAACTATGCCAAAACACTGGTTTCTTCAGTTTTCAAAACTAAGCAATATACTCACTACATTGCCAGCTATGCACTTGTTTTCACTTACAATGATTGTCAAAACAATTGTTTTACTATGCCAAAGCTGCCGATTCCCCACTTTCGATATCTACATAAATTTCTTGTTTCTTACAATGCTATACATGTGTTTTAAATTACAATCAACTTGAAAACACTGCTTTTCCTCAAGGCTTGTTGTAAACAGTGAGTTTTTTCTTTCAGAAAACCAAAAAGGAAATTTGTTTCATTGGCTGTATTCCATGTGTATTCATTTACAATCAAATTGAAGACACTGGTTTCACCTCTCTGTGAATGCAGTAGGTACTTCAAGTTTGAAAGGTAAGTAGCATTCTTGTTTGTTTTGCTGGTATGCCCTTTCTTTCACACACATGACAACACACCACATTTACCTATGGCTAAGCCTATGCAGTGGTTACTTCACTTAACAAAACTAATTAAGTTTTTTGTTTTATTTGATGCTATGCCAGTGGTTTCATTTAAATTCATGTTCAAAATACTTGTTTCACCTAAAAGATTGTGAATGCAGCAGTTATTTCAAATTTAAAAGTTAAGTAAGATAATTGTTTGGCTGCTAATCACTTGATTTCACTCATTATCAATGGAAAAACACGGCTTTTACCTAATTCTTTGCCAAAACACTGGTTTCTTCAGTTTTAAAAACTAAGCAGTATACTCATTACTTTGGCAGCTATGCACTTGTTTTCACTTACAATAAATGTCAAAACACTGCTTTTACTATGCCAAAGCTGCCGGTGCTTCACTTTGGAAATCAAAGTAAGATTCTTGTAACTTACAATGCTATACATGTGTTTTCACTTACAACCAACTTGAAAACACTGTTTTTCCTTAACGTTGGCTAAATGCATTGAGTTCTTTGCTTCCGAAAACCAAAATGAACCTTGTTTCATTGGCTGATTTCCATGTTTATTCACTTAAAATCAATTTCAAAGCAGTGGTTTCACCTAACTCTCTGTGCATGCAGTCATTACTACAATTTTGAAAGGTAAATAAGATTCTTGTTTTTTGCCTGCTATGTCCTCGATTTCACACACATTTCAACACACGGATTTTACCTAATGCTCAGCCAATGCATTGGTTTCTTCACTTTAAAATACTAAATAAGATTTGTCTTTTATTTGCTACTATGCCTGTGTTTCCATTTAAATTCATGTTCAAAACACTGTTTTCACTTAACATGCTGTGAATGAGGCAGTTTACTCAACTTTGAAAATTTAGTTAATACTTATTTGGCCTCTGTGCACTTTCTTTCAATCATTATCAATGTAAAAACACTGCTTTTACCTAATGCTATGCCAAAACACTGGTTTCTTCAGTTTTCAAAACTAAGCAATATACTCCTTACTTTGGCAGCTAATCACTTGTTATCACTTACAACGAATGACCAACCACTTCTTTTACTCTGCCAAAGCTGCTGGTTCCTTACTTTGGAAATCTAAGTAACATTCTTGTTTCTTACACTTCTATACATATGTTTTCAATTACAATCAACTGGAAAACACTGCTTTTCCTGAACTGTGGTTGAATCAGTGGGTTTTTTGCTTCAGAAACCAAAAAGGAAACTTGTTTCATTGGCTGCTTTGCTTGTGTATTCATTTACAATCAGTTTTAAGACACTGGTTTCACCTCCTTTTGAATGTAATTGTTAATTCAAGTTTGAAAAATTTGTAAGATTCTTGTTTGTTTTGCTGTTATGCCTTTGCTTTCACTCATGTGTCAACCCACAGATTATACCTAAGACTAAGCCAATACAGTTGTTTCTTCACTTTTCAAAACTAAATGAGATTTGTGTTTTATTTGATGCTATGCCTGCGTTTTCATTTAAATTCATGTTTAAAACAGATTTAAATGAGCAAGATGGTGTTGGCTTAGGAGGACAACTGCAGACAGCTCCCAGATTGTGGCAGAAAGTGGATGGTGTATGGCACGGGGGACTCTGCTGTGGGCATGTGGAGTAAGAAGCTTGGGACATCTATCTGGACAGATCAATGGTGTGGACTGAGCCATAGAGATTCGTGAGTTTCAAGCCTGCCTGTGGTGGTTAACACATTCAGCTGACCCCCACCCTTATGGGGGAAAAAAACAGTTGGAAGCATGACTCCCATCCCTCTGGTAACTGGGTGACCCAACCCAGTGGGAGGGGGCATATTCTGAGGGTGGTACTCTGGTAAGAGAGCTTTATGGTCTGGGGATTTGGATTCCTGAATATCTCCACAACTTAGATGAACAAAATGTGTGCAGTGAATCAGCACCCAGAGAAGGGGAGGGGTTAATCTTCTAGGGAGTTGATTAGCCTATTAGCCCAGGGATTAGCCCCAGCCTGCAGAGCTGGGACCTGGGGCAATCTCCAAGAGAGGGAGGGTTCTGACAGAGAGCAGAAAGGGGATATTTTAGCTGTCAATCTGGCTGCCTGGACCCCCCCACAACTTTGGGGAGTAGATAAAGCAGCTGGAAGCAGCCACCAGGCTGAGGGGTGAGGCGAATCTGCAGAGTTAGCCTCATTTACACGCAGCCTGATGACACAGGTGCTCTCATCCAGAAGGGCGGAATCTGCCAGAATCTGCCATTTTTAGCTTTCTACACTGACAAACATCAGACAGTTGCATCCCTGGGAAATGCAGAAATTGGGAAGTGTTTGATTAGTTTCTAGGAGCCCAGTTAGGGCACCCTCCATGAGGGGGGTGGTCTCCAGAAGGACTTATTTTTGGTCCTGTATTACACCAAAAATTAAATAAATAATTAAATAAATAAATAAAAAGATCCCTTTAATAAATGAAAAATAAATTCTTTTTAATTTAGTTTAATAACCAAAAGCTTCTTCAGGACCTGCATATAAAAAACCTGTGGGGAAATTCTTAGATAAACACAAGCAGGCTGAGAGGATCCACTTGACCCCAGGGAATCTTGATCTCCTTAGCTTTGTTTGACTTCTTGCCAGTGTGGTTGCTTGCTTTTTCTCTGTTTATTTGTTGCCTCCAGCTTTTCTTTCCTCTTTCCTCCCCCCTTTCTTCTTTCTTTTATTTTTTAAAAATTAGGTGCTCCTAGGTTCTCTCTTCTTTGCTGTGCTTCTTCTTCAGGAATTTCCCATTCTCCCTATATATTGATTTTGTATTCCAAACTATCTATTATCCCTCCTTCATCTTTATGCCCTCTGCTTTCTGTTGTGTCTATAAAATTTCACATTTTTTCTAGACGCCCACAACCCAAGTGTGTCAATTACTATTCCCTCTATTTTGTCTTTTTCTTTCTTTATTAATATTAACTCTTTACTTTTAGCCCTTTCTTAACTCTTTCCCTCCCTCCTCATAATTCTAGCCTTCAAATCATTATATATATATATATTCGTCTATTTGGTTTCCCAGTACATTGTAGGTACTCCACTTTCTTTCCTATTACTCTACACTGCCTACCTGAGTTAAATATTCACTCCATTAAGTCTTGTTTGGCCCGTCTTCCATCTTTTAGCAATATTACTATTATTCTACTTCCTTTCTCACATCTTTTGATTCCTCCAGACCTAATCCTTTGTCTTCAAAGGAACATAGAAAGAAGCAAGAAAATAAAATAAGAAGAAAAAGTATCAAAGAGAAAACTTTATACACACCCAGAACCACCAGCTAAATAAAACTCTAGAGCAGAGAGTGAAGCTAATCAACTGAATAAACCCATCAAGTTAAAATGATGACTAGAGGGCAACAAAAAATTACAAACCACACTGAGAAACAGAAAACATGGACCAATTCAATGAGCAAACCAAAAACCAGGAACTGAAGCAGATCATTGAACAACTAATCGAAGCTTTCCAAACAAATATTATGGACCAAGTTAAAGAAGTGATGGAAGAGATTAAGAATATAAAGAAGACACTTGGAGAACATACTGGAGAAATTGTAAATACTCCCAAAAATATAATAGATATGATGGTGACCAATGGCACAATCCAAGAAATCAAAAAGACGCTGGATTCAAATAGCAGCAGATTTGATGAGGCAGAAGAAAGAATTAGTGATGTGGAAGACAATACATTTGAAATCAAACATATAGTAGAACAAATAGACAAAAAGATAGAAAAAATCCAGGAGGGACTCAGGGAATTAACCGACAATGCAAAACGCTCAAATATATGCATTATGGGCATCCCAGAAGGAGAAGAGAACGGAAAGGGAACAGAAGAAGTTTTGAAGGAAATAATGGCTGAAAATTCCCAACCCTATTGAGAGAGATGTATGTGGAGTTACAGGAAGTAAAGCACACTACAAACAGTATAAATCCCAACAGGCCAACTCCAAGACACATACTTGTCAAAATGTGCAATGCTCAAGAAAAAGAGAAATTACTCAAAACAGCAAGAGAAAAGAGAACTATCACATACAAGGGAAGAACAATAAGATTGAGTGCTGATTTCTTAGCTGAAACCATGGAGGCAAGAAGACCCTGGTATGACATCGTCAAAACACTAAAAGAAAAAACTTCCAACCACGAATTCTCTATCCAGCAAAATTGGCATTCAAAAATGATGGAGAGTTTAAAATATTCACGGATAAACAGAAATTAAGAAAGTATGTCAATAAGAAACCTGCACTTCAAGAAACACTAAAGGAAGTTCTACAAGTTGAATAGAAAAAACAAGGGAGAGAGAGTTGGAGGAGAGTTTAAAAGCAACTAACATGTCACAAAATAAAAACAAAACAATATATGATATGCAATCATTCAAAGAAAAATGGCTGAAGTAAGAAATTCATTATGAGTAATAACACTGAATATTAATGGACTAAATTCACCTACCAAGAGACACCGATTGGCAGAATGGTTAAGGAAATAAGATCCATCTATATGCTGTCTACAAGAAAGCCACCTTCAACCCAGGGATTCAAGGAGGCTTAAAATGAATGGCTGGAAAATCATTTTACAAGCTAACAATAGCCAAAAAAAGCAGGAGTAGCTATTCTAATATCAGGCAAAATAGACTTTAAATGCAAAATTATCATAAAAGACAAAGATGGACACTATATATTAGTAAAAGGGGCAATCTTTCAAGAAGAGAGAACAATCATAAACAGTTATGCACCTAATCAGTGTGCCTCAAAATACATGAAGCAAACCCTGGTAAAACTAAGTGGAGAAATAAATGCCTCTACAATTACAGCAGGGGACTTTAACAAACCATTTTCATCAATAGTCAGAAAATGTAGACAGAGAATCACTAAAGAAACAAAGGCTCTCAACAATACATTAGAGGACCTGGACTTAATAGACATATAAAAAACACTCCACTCAAATACAGCAGTATTTACATTCTTCCCAAGTGATCATGGAACATACTCCAAGATAGACCACATGCTAGGCCACAGAACAACTCTCAAAGAATTCAGAAAGATTGAGATTATACAAAGTAAATTCTCTTACCACAATGGAATGAAATTGGAAATAACTAAGGACCAGAGAAACAGGTTAGTCACAAGGATATGGAAGTTAAACAACACACTCTTAGACAAACAGTGGTTCAAGGAGGAAATCTCAAAAGAAATCAGCAACTACCTTGAAACTAATGAAAATGACAACACAACATATCAAAACCTATGGGATGCAGCGAAAGCAGTCCTAAGAGGGAAGTTCATAGCCATAAATTCATATATTAAAAAAGAAGAAAGAGCTAAAATTGACGACCTAACTGCACACTTGGAGGAATTGTAAAAACAACAACAAACTAAACCAAAAGGAAGTAGAAAGAAGGAAATAACAAAGATTAGAGCAGAACTAAATGAAATAGAGAATAAGAAAGCACTAGAAACAAAAAACAATATCAAAACCTGGTTCGTCGAGAATATCAATAAAATTGACAAACCTTTAGCCAAACTAACAAAGAAAAAGAGAGAAAAGATTCAAATACATAAAATAAGGCATGAGCAAGGAGATATCACTACTGACCCCACCGAAATAAAGATTAACATAAGAGGATACTTTGAAAAATTATATGCCAACAAGAATGATAATTTAGAGCAAATGGATAAGTTTCTAGGAACTCACAAACAGCCTACATTGATGAAAGAAGAAATTGATGAACTCAACAGTCCAATTATAAGTAAAGAAATAGACTCATTCATCAATAGCCAACCAACTACGAAGAGCCCAGGACCAGATTGCTTCACAGCTGAATTCTAACAAACATTCCAGAAAGAGGTAACACCATTTCTGCTTAAGCTCTTCCAAAAAATAGAAGTAGAGGGAATATTGCCTAACCCATTCTACGATGCTAACATTACCCTAATACCAAAACCAAACAAAGATACCATAAGAAAGTAAAATTACAGACCAATTACTCTAATGAACCCAGATCCTAAAATCCTCAACAAAATGCTTACAAATCGCATTCAACAACATATCAAAATGATTATACACCATGACTAAGTGGGTTTCATCCTGGGTATGCAAGGATGGTTCAATATAAGAAAATCAATCAATGTAATACACCACATAAACAGATTGAAAGAAAAAAATCACATGTTCCTCTCTATAGACTCAGAAAAAGCATTTGACAAAGTACAGCACAGTTTCCTGAAAAAAAAAATACTACAAAAGATAGGAACAGAAGGAAAATTTCTGAATATGATAAAGGGCATATATGAAAAACCGAAAGCCAACATCATTTTCAATGGTGAAATCCTAAAAGCCTTCCCTCTGAGATAGGGAACAAGTCAAGGATGCCCTCTATCACCACTCGTATTTAACATTGTCTTAGAAGTACTTGCCCAAGCACTGAGGCAAGAACAGGTCATAAAAGGCCTCCACATTTGGAAAGGAAGAAGTGAAAATCTCATTATTTCCAGATGACCTGATCTTATACATAGAAAGCCCTGAAAAATCTACAACAAAGCTTCTAGAACTTATAAATGACTTCAGTAATGTTGCACGCTACAAGATCAATGCTCAAAAATCAGTAGCATTTCTGTACACCAATAACAAGCAATCCGAGAAGGAAATCAAGAAAAAAATACCATTTACAATAGTAACTAAAGAATCAAATACTTAGAAATAAATTTAACTAAAGATGTAAGGGACTTAAATATATAAAACTACAAAACACTGTTAAAGGAAATCAAAGAAAACTGGAATAAATGGAAAAATATTTCATGTTCATAGATAGGAAGACTAAACATCATCAAGATGTCTATCCTACCCAAACTAATCTTTAGATTTAATGCAATCCCAATAGAAATCAACACTGTATTTTTTAAGGAACTGGAAAAACTAACCACAAAATATATTTGGAGAGGTAAGAGGCCCCGAATTGCAAAGACATACTGAAAAAGAAACATGAAGTTGGAGGTATCACATTACCTGACATTAAAACATACTGCAAAGATACAGTGATAAAAATCACATGGTATTGGCAAAAGGATAGACGAACTGACCAATGGAACAGAATTGAGAGTTCTGATATAGATCCTTGCATATACTATCATTTGATATTCAACAAGGCCACCAAGCCCACTCAATTGGGAGAGAATGGCCTCTTTAACAAATGGTGCTTGGAGAACTGGATATCCATATCCAAAGAATGAGAAAAGAATACCATCTCAAACCTTATACAAAACTCAACTCCAAATGTATCAAAGATCTAAATATAAGAGCCAAAACCATAAAGACCTTGGAAGATTTTGTAGGGAAGCATCTACAGCACCTAGTAACAGGAAATGGTTTCATGAACTTCACAGCCAAAGCACGAGCAGCAAGAGAAAAAATAGATAAATGGGATTTCATCAAAATTAAAATCTTCTGCACCTCAAGGGATGTTATTAAGAAAATAAAAAGGCAGCCTAACCAACGGGAGAAAATATTTGGCAATCTTATATCTGATAGGAGCCTAATATCATGCATATATAAAGAAATCCTACATCTCGGAAATAAAAAGACAAACAACCCATTTAAAAAAAGGGCAAGTGACCTGAAAAGACACTTCTCTAAGGAAGAAATACAAATGGCTAAAAAGCACATGTAAAAATGCTTGACGTCGCTAGCTGTTAGGGAAATGCAAATCAAAACCACAATGAGATACCATCTTACACCCATCAGAATGACAGATATCAAAAAAAACAGCAGAATATAAGTGTTGGAGAGGATATGGAGGAATAGAAACCCTCATCCACTGCTGGTGGGATTGTGGACTGGACCAGCCACTGTGGAGTACAATTTGGTGATTCCTCAGAAAACGAACAATAGATCTTCCATATGATCCAGCAATTCCACTACTGGGTATATACCCCGAAGAACTGAAAGCAAAGACACGACCAGAAATATGCACACCAATGTTCATAGCGGCATTGTTCACAATTGCCAAACGTTGGAATCAGCCCCGGTGCCCATCAACAGAAGAATGGATAAGCAAAATGTGGCACACACGTACAATGGAATATTACTCAGCTGTTAGAAGGAATAAAGTGCTAACACATGGAATAACATGGATGAATGTTGAAGACCTTATGTTGAGTGAAGCAAGCCAGGCATTGAAGGAAGAACAGTTTATGACCTCATTGATTTTAATTCAGGTAAGATAACAGATTCTGAGAACCACTGACCGAAAGATAGGCTAACAAGGAAGAAAGACAGAAGGGTAGGCTGTGAGCCATCACCCATATGGACATTAGCTATGGTAAATTGACAGAGTATAGTTACATATTGAAGGATAAAACAGGTGGGTAGAGATTTTACTGGGATCAGTGGTGCAAGATTAACAGGTGGGTAGATTAGGAAGGACAGGTTAGAATAACCAGGACTTGTAAATATGAATCTTGACATCCCATGAGCCAAGACAGGGAAGAGTCATATGCCCCAGGGTTGGGGAGGAAGGAACAGAAAAGATCAAATGAGGTATGTAATGGTCATGGGAAATATTCTTCATTACCTTACATTAATGGACACAAGACATGTTAAATATCATTAAAAATTATTAAACTGTATAGTCTAAATTGCAAACTCTACTGTAAACTACTGAAAAATTTTAGTTACTATATTTTACTATCTATATAACAGCTATAACAATGATAACATCCATTTTAAAGAAAGGTTTTAATATGGGGTTGGGAAGGTGGAGGCAGGTTGGGTATGTGGGAGACTCTAGTGTTCCGTGAGTGACTTTGTGTGACCTAAAACTTCTTTGAAAATTAAATTGAAATTTGGGAGACACTGGGGAATGAGAGGGAGAAAGTTTCACGATACACTGGACATTCGATATTACAGTGATAAAAGGAAAAAAGAATAATTTCTTTTAAAAAATGATTTTAGTTTGTTTTGGTTTTACCCTTTTTTCAAATGTCCGAAGCTGCTAACTATATTTTATTACTAGTTTAGTTTCATTTTTTCTTCTTCTGAGTCTCCTTGTACTTATCTCTTGCATTTAAAATTATCACTACTTTTTCTTTTTCCTATTAATTGTATTTTGTTATTATATTGGCTTCATATTCAAGAAAGATTTAGATCACATAAAGGTTACAAGTAGGCTGCAGAGAATCATTGGTGGAGTTATCTGGGATGGGGGACTCATGGGAGTAAGTCCATCTGAATATACATGAAAGATATATAAAATTGTTCAAATGATCAAGGGATGGTGCATGTTCACGGTGGGTAGACAATTACTCAATTAATGAGAGAGTGTGGATTCCCAGGCTGGAGAGCTCTGCTACAATTCCCCAAGGGAGCAGCAAGAGTCCCCTGAGTGCAGAGGCAGTGTTTGGCAAAGGAGGATGGCCCACTGAAGGGTTCCTGTTTTTGAGGTCTAGCCTTATGTGTATTTGCTCTTCTAATTGAAACTTAGCCCACTGTTCTGGGGTGCCTAATGGTTCCTCACTTTTGAAACCTAAGTAAGATTCCTGTTTCTTTCACTGCAAAGCATGTGGTTTCAATTATAATCAACTTGAAAACACTGCCTTTCCTGAATGCTTGTTGAATCCAGGGAATACTTTGATCCAGAAAACCAAAAAGAAAATTTCTTTCCTTGGAGATTTGCATGTGTATTCATTTACAATCAACTTCAAAATTCTGGTTAGACCTAACTCTCTGTGAATGCAGTAGTTACTTCAAGTTTGAAAGGTAAATAAGATTGTTGTTTCTTTGGCTGCTATGCCCTTGCTTTCACAATCATGTCAACACAAAGTGTTTACCTAAGGATAAGCCAAAGCAGTGGTTTCTGCACTTTACAAATATAAATAAGATTTGTGTTTTATTTGATGCTATGCCTGTGTTTTCATTTAAATTCATGTTCAAAACACTGGTTTCACCTAACAGGCTGTGAATGCAGCAGTTAATTCAACTTTGAAAGTTAACTAAGTTACTTGTTTGTTTGGCTGCTATGCATTTGCTTTCACTCACATGTCAACACATAGCTTTTACCTAAGAATAAGCCGATGCCGTGGTCTCTTCACATTACAAAACTAAATAAGATACGTGTATTATTTCATTCTATGCCTGTGTTTTCATTTAAATTTATGTTCAAAACACTGGTTTCACCTAACAGGCTGTGAATGCAGCAGTTAATTCAACTTTGAAAGTTAAGTTAGATACTTATTTGTTTGGCTGTTGTACACTTACTTTCACTCATTAAGAATGTAAAAACTCTGCTTTTACCTAATGCTATGCCAAAACACTGGTTTCTTCAGTTTCCAAAACTAAGCAATATATTCTTTACATTGGTAGCTATTCACTTATTATCACTTACAACGAATGACCAACCACTGCTTTTAGTCTGCCAAAGATGCCATTTCCTCACTTTGGAAGCTAAGATTCTTGTTTCTTACACTGATAAGCATGTGTTTTCAATTACAATGAACTTGAAAACGCAGCTTTTCCCTAACGTTGGCTGAATGTAGTGAGATCTTTGCTTCAGAAACCAAAAAGGAATCTTGTTTCATAGGCTGATTTGCATGTGTATTCATTTACAATCAACTTCAGGACACTGGTTTCACCCAACTCTCTGTGAATGCAGTAGTAATTTCAAATTTGAAAGGTAAGTAACTTTCTTGTTTTTTGGCTGCTATGCCCTTGCTTTCACTTATATGTCAACACACAGTCTTTATCTAAGGCTAGGGCAAAGCACTGGTTTCTTCACTTTACAAAACTAAATAAGATTTCTGTTTTATTTGATGCTATGCCTGTGTTTTCATTTAAATTCATGTAAAGACCACTGGTTTCACCTAAGAGGCTGTGAATTCAGCAGTTAATTCAACTTTGAAAGTTAAGTAACATACTTATTTGTTTTTCTGCTTTGCACTTGCTTTCATTCATTAACAATGTAAAAACACTGCTTTTACATACTGCTATGCCAAAACACTGGTTTCTTCAGTTTTCAAAACTAAGCAATATACTCCTTACATTGGCTGCTATGCACTTGTTATGACTTTCAACGAATGTCAAAACACTGCTTTTACTATGCCAAAGCCGCCGGTTCCTCACTTTGAAGTCTTAGTAAGATTATTTTTCCTTACCATGGTATACATGTGTTTTCAATTACAATAAACTTTAAAACACTGCTTTTCCTGAATGCTGGTTGAGTGTAAGTAGTTCTTTGCTTCAGAAAACCAAAAACAAAACTTGTTTCATTGGCTGATTCGCATGTGTACGCACTTAAAATCTATTTCAAGGCACTGGTTTCACCTAACTCTGTGTGAATGCAGTAGTTACTTAAAGTTTGAAAGGTAAGTAAGATTCTTGTTTGTTTGGCTGCTTTGTCCTTGCTTTCACTCACCTGTCATCACACAGCTTTTACCTAAGGCAAAGCCTATGCAGTGGTTTCTTCACTTTACATAACTAAATAAGATTTGTGTTTTATATGATGTATTGGTGTGTTTTCATTTAAATTCATGTTCAAAACACTGGTTTCAACTAAAAGGCTGTGAATGCAGCAGTTCATTAAACTTTTAAAGCTAAATGAGCGTCTTATTTATTTGGCTGCTGTATGCATGCTTTCACGCATTATCAATGCAAATACACCACTTTTACCTAATGTTATGCCAAACACTGGTTTCTTCAGTTTTCAAAACTTAGCAATATACTCCTTACCCTGGCAGCTATTCACTTGTTATCTCTTACAATCAATGACCAATGACTGATTTTACTCTGCCAAAGCTGCCGATTCCTCAATTTAAACCTAAGTAAGATTCCTGTTTCTTACACTGCTAAGGATGTGTTTTCAATTGCTAACAACATGAAAACACTGCTTTTCCTGAATACTGATTGAATGCAGGAAGTTCTTTGCTTCACAAAACCAAAAAGTAAACTTATTTCATTGACTGATTCGCATGTGTATTCATTTAAAATCAATTTGAAGGCCCTGGCTTCACCTTACTCTCTGTGTATGCAATAGTTACATAAAGTTTGAAAGATAAGTTTCTTGTTTGTTTGTCTGCTATGCACTTGCTTTCACTCACATTTCAGCACACAGCTCTAACCTAAGTCTAAGCCAATGCAGTGGTTTCTTCACGCTACAAAATTAATTTCCATTTGTGATTTATTTGATGCTATGCCTGTGTTTTCATTTATATTCATTTTTGAAACACTGGTTTCAACTAACACGCTGTGAATGCAGCAGTTAATTCAACTTGGAAACTTAATTAAGATACTTATTTGTTTAGCTGCTGTGCACTTCCTGTTATTCATTAACAATGTAAAAACACTGCTTTTAACTAATGCTATGCCAAAACACTGTTTTTTTCAGTTTCCAAAACTAAGCAACATACTCCTTACGTTGGTAGCTATTCACTTGTTATCACGTACAAAGAATGACCAACCACAGCTTTTACACTGCAAAAGCTGCCATTTCCTCACTTTGAAACCTAAGTAAGATTCTTGTTTCTTACATGGATAAGCTTGTGTTTTCAATTAAAATAAACTTGAAAACACTGTTTTTCCCTAACGTTGGGTGAATGCATTGATTTCTTTGCTTTAGAAAACCAAAAATTAAACTTCTTTCTTTGGCGGATTTGCATGTGTATTCATTTACAAACAACTTCAAGACACTGGTTTCACCAAAATCTCTGTGAATGCAGTAGTTTCTTGAAATTTGAAAGATAAATAAGATTCTTATTTGTTTGGCTACTTTCAATCATATGTCAACATACAGTTTTTGCCTGAGGCTAAGCCAAAGAAGTTGTTTCTTCACTATACAAAACTAAATAAATTTTGTCTTTTATTTGTTGCTATGCCTGTGTATTCACTTAAATTCATCATTAAAACACTGGTTTCCCATAACCCCATGTAAATTCAACAGTTAATTCAACTTTGAAAGTTAATAAGATACTTGCTTGTTTCACTGCTATACACTTTCTTTCACTCATTATCAAAGTAAAAACACTGCTTTTACCTAATACTATGCCAAAACACTAGTTTCTTCAGTATTCAAAACTAAGGAATATACTCATTACATTGGCAGCTATGCACTTGTTTTCACTTACAATGAATGTAGAAACACCGCTTTCCCTCTGCAAAATCTGCTGGTTCCTCACTTTGGAAATCTAAGTAAGAGTCTTGCTTCTTACAATGCTATACATGTGTTCTCAATTACAATCAACTTGAAAACACTGTTTTTCCCTAACATTGGGTAAATGCATTGAGTTCTTTGCTTTGGAAAACGAAAAAAGAAAGTTGCTTCATTGGCTGATTTTCATGTGTGTTCATTTACCTTCAACTTCAAGTCACTGGTTTCAACTATTTCTCTGGAAATGCAGTAGTTACTTCAAGTTTGAAAGGAAATAAGACTCTTTTTTTTTTTGGCTGCTTTCACTCACATGTCAACACATAGCTTTGCATAAGGCTAAGCCATTGCAGTGGTTTCTTCACTTAACAAATCTACCTAAAATATGTCTCCCATTTGCTGCTATGCCTGTGTTTTCACTTAAATTCATCTTGAAACCACTGGTTAACCGTAACAAGCTGTGAATGCAACAGTTATTTCAACTTTGATAGTTAAGTAATATGCTTCTTTTTTTGGCTGCTATGCATTTGCTTTCCCTCATTATCATTGTAGAAACACTGTTTTTGCGTAATAATTTGCCAAAACACAGGTTTATTCATTTTCAAAACTAAGAAATATACTCATTACATTGGCAGTTATGCACTTGTTTTCACCTACAATAAATTTCAAAACACTGCTTTTATCATGCCAAAGCTGCCAGTTCCTCAATTTCGAAATCTTAGTAAGATTCTTGTTTCTTAAAATGCTATACATTTGTTTTCAATTACAATCAACTTGAAAACACTGCTTTTCCCGAAAGTTGGCTGAATGCATTGAGTTCTTTGCTCTAGAAAACCAAAAAAAACTTGTTTCATTGGCTGATTTGCATGTGTATTCACTTACATACATCTTGAGGACACTGGTTTTACCTAACTCTCTGTGAATGCAGTAGTTACTTCAAGTTTGAAAGGTAAGTAAGATTCTTGTTTGTTTGGCTGCTATGCCCTTTCTTTCACACACATGTCAACACACAGATTTTGCCTATGGCTAAGCCAATGCATTGCTTTCTTCACTTTAGAAAACTAAATAATATTTGTCTTTTATTTCCTGCTGTGCCTGTGTTTTCACTTAAATTCATCTTCAAAACACTGGTTTCCCATAACAGGTGGTGAATTCAGCAGTTAATTCAACTTAGAATTTTAAGTAAGATACTTGTCTGTTTGCCTGCTTTGTGCTCGGTTTCACTCACTATCAATGTAAAAACACTACTGTTACTTAATACTATGCCAAAGCAATGGTTTCTTCAGTTTAAAAACTAATCAGTATACTCATTACATTGGCAGCTTTGCACTTGTTTCCACCTACAATGAATATCAAATCACTGCTTTTTCTATGCCAAAGCTGCCTGTTCCTCATTTTAAAAATCTATGTATTATTCTTGTTTCTTACAATGCTATACATGTGTTTTCAATTGCAATCAACTTGAAAACACTGCTTTTCTCTAACTTTGGTTGAATGTGTTGAGATCTTTGCTTTAGAAAACCAAAAAAGAAACTTGTTTCCTTGGCTGATTTTCATGTGTATTCATTTACAATCAATTTTAGACACCGGTTCACCTAACTTTCTTTGAATGCATTAGTTATTTTAAGTTTGAAAGTTACATAAGATTCTTGTTTGTTTCACTACTATGACCATTCTCTCACTCACATGACAACAAACAGATTTACTTAAGGCTAAGCCAATGCTGTGGTTTATTCACTTTACAAATCTAAGTAAGAGTTTTCTTTTATTTGCTGCTATGCCAGTGTTTTCATTTAAATTAATCTTCAAATCACTGTTTTCCCATAACTGGCTGTGAATGCAGCAGTTAATTCAACTTTGAATGTTAAGTAAGATACTTGTTTGTTTGGTGGCTATGCGATTTCTTTCACTCATTATCAATGAAAAACACTGCTTTTACCTAATACTATGCCAAAACACTGGTTTCTTCAGTTTTCAAAACTAAGCCATATACTCATTACTTTGGCAACTATGCAATTTTTGGCACTTACAATTAATGTCAAAACACCACTTTCACTATGCCTAACCTGACGGTTCCTCAATTACGAAATCTAAGTAAGATTCTTTTTTCTTACAATGCTATACAGATGTTTTCATTTACAATCAACTTGAAAACACGGTTTTCCCTAACGTTGGCTGAATGCATTGAGTTCTTTGCTTTAGAAAACCAAAAAATAACTTGTTTCATTGGCTGATTTGCATGTATATTCATTTATAAAGTACTTCAAGACACTGGGTTCACCTAACTCTCTGTGAATGCAGTAGTTACTTCAAGTTGTAAAGGTAAGTAAGATTCTTGTTTGTTTGACTGCTATGACTTCGCTTTCACACACATGTCAACACACATATTTTGCATAAAACTAAGCCAATGCAGTGGTATCTTCACTTTACAAAACTAAATAAGATATGTCTTTTATTTGTAGCTATGCCTGTGATTACAATTAAATTCATCTTCAAAACACCATTTCCCATAACAGGTTGTGAATGCAGCAGTTAACTCAACTTTGAAAGTTAAGTAAGATATTTGCTTGTTTGTCTGCTATGCGCTTACTTTCACTCATTATCAATGAAAAAACACTGCTTTTACCTAATACAATGCCAAAAAAACTGGTTTCTTCAGTTTTTAAAACTGCAATATACTCATTTCATTGGCAACTGGGCACTCGTTTTCACTTACAATGAATGGCAAAACACTGCTTTTACTATGCCAAATCTGCCGTTTCATCAATTTCGGACTCTAAGTAAAATTCTTATTTCTTACAATGCTGTACACGTGTTTTCAATTACAATCAACTTGAAAACACTGCTTTTCCCTAACGTTGGCTGAATGCATTGAGTTATTTGTCTTAGAAAACCAAAAAGAAACTTGTTTCATTGGCTGATTTGCATGTGTTCATTTACAAACAAGTTCAAGATACTGTTTTCACCTAACTCTCTGTGTATGCTGTAGTTACTTCAAATTTGAAAGGTATGTAAGATTCTTCTTTGTTTGGCTGCTATGCCCTTGCTTTCACACCCATATCAAAACACAGCTTTTGCCTAAAGCTAATCCAATGCATTGATTTCTTCTCTTTACAAATCGAAATAAGATTTTTCTTTTATTTACTGCTATGCCTGTGTTTTCACTTCAATTCATCTTCAAAACAGTGGTTTCCCATAAAAGTCTGTCAATTATGCAATTAATTCAACTTTGAAAATTAATTAAGATACTTGTTTGTTTGGCTGCTATGTGACTGCTTTCAATCACTATCAATGTAAAAGCACTGCTTTTACTTAAAATATGCCAAAACACTGGTTTCTTCAGTTTTCAAAACTAAGCAACATACTCATTACATTGGCTGCTATGTACTTGTTTTCACTTCCAATGAATGGCAAAACACTGGTTTTACTATGCCATAGCTGCCTGTTCCTCACTTTCAAAATCTAAGTGAGATTCTTGTTTCTTAAAATGCTATACATGTGTTTTCAATTACAATCATCTTGAAAACAATGCTTTTCCCAATCGTAGGGTGAATGCATTTCGTTCTTTGCATTAGAAATCCAAAAAAGAAACTTGTTTCATTGGCTGATTTGCATGTGTATTCATTTACGAACAACTTCAAGACAATGGTTTCACCTAACTATCTGTGAATGAAGTTGTTACTTCAAGTTTCGAATGACAAATAAGATTCTTGTTTGTTTGGATGCTTTCACTCACATGTCAACACACAGATTTTGCCTAAGGCTAAGGCAATGCAGGGGTTTATTCACTTTACAAATCTAAATAAGATTTGTCTTTTATTTGCTGCTATCCTTGTGTTTTCACTTAAATTCTTCTTCCAAACACTGGTTTCCCTTAACAGGCTGCCAATGCAGCAGTTAATTCATCTTTGAAAGTTAAGTAAGATACTTGTTTGTTTGGGTGCTATTCACTTGCTTTCTCTCAATATCAATGCAAAAACTCTGCTTTTACCTAATACTATGCCAATATACTGGTTGCTTCAGTTTTCAAAACCTAGCAATATACTCATTACATTAGCAGCTATGCACTTGTTTTCAATTACAATGAATATCAAAACTCTGCATATACTATGCCAAAGCTGCCGGTTCCTCCCTTTGAAAATCTAAGTAAGATTCTTGTTTCTTACAATGTATGTATGTATATTCAATTGCAATCAACTTGAAAACACTGCTTTTCCCTAAGGTAGGCTGTATGGATTGAGTTCTTTGCTTTAGAAAACCAAAAAAGAAACATGTTTCATTGGCTGATTTGCATGTGTATTCATTTACAAACGACTTCAAGACACTGGTTTCTCCTAACTCTCTGTGAAAGCAGTAGCTAGTTCAAGTTTGAACCGTAAGTAAGATTCTTGTTTGTTTGGATGCTATTCCCTTGGTTTCACTCACATGTCAACACAGAGATTTTCCCTAAGGTTAAGCCAATGCAGTGGTTTCTTCACTTTACAAAACTAAATAAGATTTGTCTTTTATTTGCTGCTACGCCTGTGTTTTCACTTAAATTCCTCTTCCAAACACTGGTTTCCCATAAAGGCCTGTGAATGCAGCAGTTAATTCAACTTTGAAAGTTAAGTAAGATACTTGTTTATTTTGCTTCAAGGCTCTTCCTTTCACTCATTCTCAATTTATACACACTGCTTTTACCTAATAGTATGCCAAAACACAGGTTTCTTCAGTTTTCAAAACTAAGCAATATACTCATTATATTGGCAGCTATGCACTTGTTTTCACTTACAAAGAATGTCAAAACATTGCTTTTTCTATGCCAAAGCTCTAGGTTCCTCACTTTGGAAATCTAAGTAAGATTCTTTTGTCTTACAATGCTGTACATGTGTTTTCAATTACAGTCAACTTGAAAACACTGCTTTTCCCTAACGTTGGCTGAATGCATTGAGTTCTTTGCTTTAGAAAACCAAAAAAGAAACTTGCTTCATTGGGTGATTGGCATGTGTATTCAATTACGAACAACTGGAAGACACTAGTTTCACCTAACTCTCTGTTAATGCAATAGATACTTCAAGTTTGAAAGGCAAGTAAGATTCTTGTTTGTTTGGCTGCTTTCCACTTGCTTTCACTCACATGTGAATAGACAGGATTTGCCTAAGGCTAAGCAAATGCAGTGATTTCTTCACATTAGAAATCTAAATGAGATTTGCCTTATATTTTCAGCTATACTTCTGTTTTCACTTGAATTAATCTTCAAAACGCAGGCTTCCTGTAAAAGGCTGTGAATGCAGCAGTTAATTCAACATTGAAAGTTAAGTAAGATACTTGTGTGTTTGGCTGCTTTGCGCTTGCTTTCACTCATCAATGTAAAAACACTCCTTTTACCTAATGCGATGCCAAACCCTGGTTTCTTCTGGTTTCAAAACTAAGCAATATACTCATTACATTGGCAGCTTTGCACCTGTTTTCACTTATAATGGATGTCAAAACCCTGCTTTTAATTTTCCAAAGCTGCTGGTTCCTCGTTTTGGAAATCTAAGTAAGATTCTTCCTTCTTTCAATGCTATACATGTTTTTTCAATATACAATCAACTTAAAGAACTGCTTTTCCCTAACATTGGTGAATACATTGAGTTCTTTGCTTTAGAAAATCAAAAAAGAAACTTGTTTCATTGGCTGATTTGCATGCATATTCATTTACAATCAACTTCAACACCCTGGTTTCACCTAACACTCTGTTTTTGCAGTAGTTACTTCAAGTTTAAAATGTCAGTAATATTATTTTTTGTTTTGCTGCTATGCCCTTTGTTTCACTCACATGTCAACACACAGCTTTTACCTAAGGCTAAGCCAATGCAGTGTTTTCTTCATTTTACAATCCTAAAAAAGTTTTGCCATTTGTTTTCTTCTATGCCTGTGTTTTCACTTAAATACATCTTCAAAACACTGGTTTCCCTTAAGGTTCTGTGAATGCAGTAGCTAATTCAACTTTTTTTAAAAAATTCTTTATATTTATATAATTTATTTATTTATACCTCCCTTGATGCTTTGTGTTTGCTGTGTCCATTCGCTGTGTGTTTTCTCTGTGTCTGCTTATCTCCCCCTTCTTGTGAGGTCTTGCTGCATCAGCTCACTGCGCCACTTGGACAGCCTACCTTCACAAGGAAGCCCTGGGAAGCATACCCTGTGCCTATCATATGGTAATGGAACTCTATCGATTTAGCCACTCCCACTTCCTGCTTTGAGGTCTCGCTGCATCAGACCACCATGCCGCATGGCCCAGCCTCCCCTCAAAAGGTGGCCCTGGGAAGCAAACCCGGGGCCTCCAATATGGTAAATGGGAGCTCTTTCATTTGAGCCACACCCACCTCCCTAATTAAACTTTGAAAGTTATATAAAGAACTTGATTGTTTAGCTACTATGCACTTGCTTTCACTCATTATCAATGAAAAAACACTGCTTTTACCTAATACTATGCCAAAACACTGGTTTCTTCAGTTTTCACAACTAAGCAATATGCTCATTACATTGAAGCTATGCACTTATTTTCACTTACAATGAATGTCAAAATAATGCTTTTAGTATGTCAAAGCTGCCAGTTCCTCACTTTGGAAATCTAAGTAAGATTTTTCTTTCTTACAATGCTATACATGTGTTTTCTATTACAATCAACTTGAAAACACTGATTTTCACTAACGTTGGCTCAATGCATTGAGTTCTTTGTTTTAGAAAAGCAAAAAAGAAACTTGTTTAATTGGCTGATATGCATGGGTATTTATTTACAATCAACCTCAAGACACTGGTTTCACCTAACTCTCTGTGAATACAGTAGTTACATCAATTTTGAAAGGTAAGTTAGCTTTCTGTTTGTTTGGCTGCTTTGTCCTTGCTTTCACTCACATATCAACACACGGATTTTAACTAATGCTAAGCCAATTCAGTGTTTTCTTCACATTTCATTCCTAAATAAGGTTTCTCTTTTTTTGCTGCTATGACTGTGTTTTCACTTAAATTCATCTTCAAAACACTGGTTTCCCATAACAGGCTGTGAAACAGCAGTTAATTCGACTTTGAAAATTATGTAAGATACTTGCTTGTTTGGCTGCTATGCACTTATATTCACTCATTATCAATGTAAAAACACTGCTTTTACCTAATACTATGATAAAACACTGGTTTCTTCAGTTTCCAAAACTAAGCAATATACTCCTTACATTGGCAGCTATTCACTTGTTATCACTTACAACCAATGACCAACCACTGATTTTCTTCTGATAAAGCTGACGATTCCTCACTTTTGAAACCTAAGTAATTTTCTGGTTTACACACTGCTAAGCATGTGTTTTTTATTACAATAAACTTGGAAACACTTCTTTTCCTGAAAGCTGGTTGAATGCAGTGAGTTCTTTGCTTCAGAAAACTGAAAAGTAACCTTGTTTCATTCGCTGATTTGCATGTGAGTTCACTTGAAATCATTTGGCACTGGTTTCACTTAACTGTCTGAGAATGTAGAAGATACTTCAAGTTTGAAATGTTAGTATGGTTCTTGTTTGTTTGACTGCTTTGTCCTTGCTTTCACTCACATGTCAACACACGGATTTTACCTAATGTCAAGCCAAAGCACTGGTTCTTCACTTTACAATCCTAAATAAATTTTGTATTTTATTTGCTGCTATGCCTGTGTTTTCATTTAAATTCTTCTCCAAACACTGGTTTCTCGTAACAGGCCGTGAATGCAGCAGTGAATTCAACTTTGAAAGTTCTGTAAGGTAATTGTTTGTTTGGTTGCTATGCACTTATTTTCACTCATTATCAATGTAAAGCACTGCTTTTTCCTAATACTATGACAAAACACTTGTTTCTTCAGCTTCCAAAACAAGCAATATACTCATTACATTGGCAGCTATGCACTTGTTTTCACTTACAATGAATAACAAAACACTGCTTTTACTATGCCAAAGCTGTGTTTCCTCACTTTGGAAATCTAAGATTCTTGTTTCTTACAATGCTATACATGTATTTCTATTACAATGAACTTGAAAATGCTGCTTTTCCCTAATATTGGCTGAATGGATTTAGTTCTTTGCTTTAGAAAACAAATAAAAAACTTGTTTCATTGGCTGATTTGCATGTATATTCATTTATAATCAACCTCAGGACACTGGTTTCACCAAACTCTCTGTGAATGCAGTAGTTACTTCAAGTTTGAAAGGTAAGTAAGATTCTTGTTTGTTTCAATGCTATGTCCTTGCTTTCACTCACATGTCAACACACGGATTTTACCTAATGCCAAGCCAAAGCACTGGTGTCTTCACTTTACAATCCTAAATAAGGTTTGTTTTTATTTGCTGCTGTGCCTGTGTTTTCATTTAAATTCATCTTCAAATGCTGGTTTCCTGTAACAGACCATGAATTCAGCAGGTAATTCAACTTTGAAAGTTCGGTAAGATAGTTGTTTTTTTTTTTGGCTGCCATGCACTTGCTTTCACTCATTATCAATGTAAAAACACTGGTTTTACCGAATACTATGCCAAAACACTGGTTTCTTATGTTTTCAAAACTAAGCAATGTACTCATTACATTGGTAGCTATGCACTTATTTTCATTACAATGAATATCAAAACACTGATTTTACTCTGCCAAAGCTACGGGTTCCTCAATTTGGAAATCTAAGTCAGATTCTTGTTTCTTACAATGCTATATATGTGTTTTCAATGACAATCACCTTGAAAACACTGCTTTCCTTGAACGCTGGTTGACTGCAGGGAGTTCTTTTCTTCAGAAAACCAAAAAGGAAACTTATTTCGTTAGCTGATTTGCATGTGTATTCACTTCCAATCAATTTCTTGGCATTGGTTTCACCTAACTCTCTATGAATGCAGTAGTTACTTCAAGTTTGAATGGTAAGTAAGATTCTTGTTTATTTCACTTCAATGCCCTTGCTTTCACACACATGTCCACACACAGCTTTTACCTGAGGCTAAGCCAATGCAGTAGATTCTTCACTTTAAAAAACTAAATAAGATTTCTGTTTTATTTGAGGCTATGGCTGTGTTTTCATTTAAATTCATGTTCTAAACAGTGGTTTCACCTAACAGGCTGTGAATGCAGCAGTTAATTGAACTTTGAAAATTAAGTAAGACACTTATTTTTTGGCTGCTGTGCACCAGCTTTCATTTATTATCAATGTAACAACACTGCTTTTACCTAATGCTATTCCAAAACACTGGTTTCTTCTGTTTTCAATACTAAGCAATATGTCCTTATATTGGCAGCTATTCACTTGTTATGAATTACAACAAGGGAACAACCACATTTTTTTCTCTGTTAGAGATGCCAGGAACTCCCTTTTGAAACCTAAGTAAGGGTTTTGTTTCTTACACTGCTAAGCATGTGTTTTCAATTACAATCCACTTGAAAACACTGCTTTTCCTGAATGCTGGTTGAATGCAGTGAATTCTTTGCTTCAGAAAACCAAAAAGGAAACTTATTTCATTGGCTGATTTGCATGTGTATATACTTGAAATCTACTTCAAAGCACTGGTTTCACCTATCTCTCTGTTAATGCAGTAGTTGCTTCAAGTGAATGGTAAGTAAGATTCTTGTTTGTTTGCCTGCTATGCCCTTGCTTTCCCTCACATGTCAACACCCTGCTTTTACCTAAGGCTAAGCCAATGCAGCAGTTTCTTCATTTTACAAAACTAAATAAAACTTGTGTTTTATTTTATGCTATGCCAGTGTTTTCATTTAAATTCATGTTCAAAACCCTGGTATCACCCTACAGGCTGTGAATGCAGCAGTTAATTCAACTTTGAAAGTTAAGTAAGCTAATTATTTGTTTGGCTGCTATGCACCAGCTCTCATTTATTATCAATGTAAAAACACTGCTTTTACCTAATGCTATGCCAAAACGTTTGCTGAATGCAGTGAGTTCTTTGCTTCGAAAACCAAAAAGGAAACTTGTTTCATTCGTGGATTTCCATGTGTATTCATTTGCAATCAACTTCAAAACCCTGGTATCAACAAACTCTCTGTGAATGCAGCAGTTATTTCAAGTTTGAAAGGTAAGTAAGATTCTTGTTTGTTTAGCTGCTATGCCCTTGCTTTCACTCACATGTGAACTCATGGCTTTTACCTAAGGCTAAGCTAATGCAGTGGTTTCTTCAATTTATGATCCAAAATAAGTTTTGTCTTTTATTTGCTGCTCTGCCTGTGTTTTCACTTATCTTCATCTTCAAAACAACTTTTTCCCGTGACAGGCTGTGAATGCAGCAGTTAATTCAATTTTGAATGTTAAATAAGATACTTGTTTGACTGCTGTGCACTTGCTTTCACTCATTATCAAAGTAAAAACAATGCTTTTACCAAATACTATGCCAAAACACTGGTTTCTTCAGTTTTCAAGACTTAGAAACAAACTCCTTACATTGGCAGCTATGAACTTGTTTTCGCTTATAATGAATGTAAAATACTGATTTTGCTACGACAAACCTGCCAGTTCCTCACTTTTGAAATCTAAGTAGGATTGTTATTTCTTAAAATGTAATACATGTGTTTTCAATTACAACCAACTTGAAAACATTGCTTTTCCAAAACGTTGGCTGAATGCATTGAATTCTTTGCTTTAGAAAACCAAAAAAGAAACTTGTTTCATTGGCTGATTTGCATGTGTATTTATTTACAATCAACCTCAAGACACTGATGAATTTAGTAGATACTTCAAGTTTGAAATGTAAGTAAGATTCTTGTTTGTTTAGCTGCTAGGCTCTTGCTTTCACTCACATGTCAACACACAGCTTTTACCTAATGTTAAGCTAAAGCAGTGGTTTCTTCACCTTACAAAATTAAATAAGGTTTGTGTTTTACCTGACGCTATGCTTGTGTTTTCATTTAAAGTCATGTTCAAAACACTGGTTTCAGCTAAGACTATGAATGCAGCACTTCTTTCAACTTTGAAAGTTAAGTAAGATACTTGTTTGTTTGTCTGCTATGCGCTTGCTTTCACTCATTATCCAAGTGAAAACACTGCTTTTCCTAATGCTATGCAAAAACACTGGTTTCTTCAATGTGCAAAACTGAGCAATAAACTCCTTACATTGGCAGCTATTCAATTGTCATCACTTACAACGAATGACCAATGACAGCTTTTACTCTTCCAAAGCTGCAGGTTCCTCATTTTGGAAATCTAAGTAAGATTCTTCTTTCTTACAATGTTATACGTGTCTTTTCAATTACAATCAACTTGAAAACACTGCTTTTCCCTAATGTTGGCTGAATGCAGTGTGTTCTTTGCCTCAGAAAACCAAAAAGGAAACTTGTTTCATTGGCTGATTTGCATCTGTATTCATTTACAATCAATTTCAAGACACTGGTTTCACATAACTCTCTGTGAATGCAGAAGTTACTTCAAGTTTGAAAGGTAAGGAAGATTCTTGTTTGTTTGGCTGCTATGAAATTGCTTTCAATCACATGGCAACACACGGATTTTACCTAATCCAAAGTCAATGGAGTGGATTCTTCGCTTTACAATCCTAAATAAGATTTGTCATTTATTTGCTGCTATGCTTGTGTTTTCACTTAAATTCATCTTCAAAACACTGGTCTCCCATAACAGGCTTTGAATGCAGCACTTAATTCAAATTTGAAAGTAAATAAGATACTTGTTTGTTTGGCTGCTAAAATCTTGCTTTCATTCATTAACAATTTAAAACCACTGCTTTTACCTAATATTATGCGAAAACACTGATTTCTTCAGTTTTCAAAACTAAGCAAAGTACTCCTTACATTGGTAGTGATGCACTTCTTTTCACATACAATGAATGTCAAAACACTGGTTTACTATGCCAAAGCTGCCGGTTCCTCACTTTGGAAATCTAAGCAAGATTCTTGTTTCTTTCAATGCTATACATGAGTTTTCAATTAGAGTCAACTTGAAAACACTGCTTTTCCCTAAGGTTGGCTGAATGCAGTGAGTTTTTTGCTTCAGAAAACCAACGAGGAAATTTGTTTCATTGGCTGATTTGCATGTGTATTCATTTACAATCATCTTTAAGACCTGGTTTCACCTCTCTGCGAATGCAGTAGTTACTTCTAGTTTGAAAGATAAGTAAGACTCTTGTTTGTTTGGCTGTTATGCACTTGCTTTCACTCACATGTCAACACACAGCTTTTACCTAAGGATAAGCCAAGGCAGTGGTTACTTCACTTTAAAAAACTAAATAAGTTTTGTGTTTTATTTGATGCTATGCCTGTGTATTCATTTAAATTCATGTTCAAAACACTGGTTTCACCTAACAGGCTGTGAATGCAGCCATTAATTCAACGTTGAAAGTTAAATAAAATACTTATTTTGCTACTGTACACTGGCTTTCACTCATTATCAATGTAAAGACTCTGCTTTTACATAATGCAATGCAAAATCACTGGTTACTTCAGTTATCAAATCTAAGCAATATGCTCCTTACGTTGGCAGCTATTCACTTTTTAACACTTACAACAAATGACGAACCACTGCTTTTACTCTGCCAAAGCTGCAGTTTCCTCACTTTTGAAACCTAAGTAAAACTCTTCTTTCTTGCACTGCTAAGCATGTGTTTTCAATTACAATCAACTTGAAAACACTGCTTTTCCTGAACACTGGTTGTATGCAGGGAGTTCTTTCCTTCAGAAAACAAAGAGGAAACTTGTTTCAATTTCTGATCTGCATGAGTATTCCTTTAAATTAAATTTCAAGGCACTTGTTTCACTTGACTCTCTGTAAATGCAGTAGTTACTTTATGTTTGAAAGTTAATTAAGTTTCTTGTTTGTTTGGCTGCTATGTCTTTGCTTTAACACACATGTCATCACAAGGATTTTAAATAACGCAAAGCCAATGCATTGGTTTCTTCACTTTACATTACTAAATAAGATTTGTCTTTTATTTGCATCTATGCCTTTGTTTTCATTTAAATTCAACTTAAAACACTGGTTTCCCATTACAGGCTCTGAATGCAGCAGTTAATTCAAATTTGAAAGTTAAGTAAGATACTTGTTTGCTTCACTGCTGTGCAGTTGCTTTCATTCATTATCAATGGAAAAACACTGCTTTTTTATGCTATGTCAAAACACTGATTTCTTCAGTTTTCAAAACTAAGCATTATACTCTTTACATTTAAATTCTTCATTTAAATTCTTTTAAATGAAGTGTTTTCATTTAAATTCTTCTTCAAATCACTAGTTTCCCGTAACAGGCTGTGAATGCAGCAGTTAATTCAACTTTGAAACTTAAGTAAGAAACTTGTTTGTTTGACTGTTATGCGATTGATTTCACTCATTATGAATGTGAAAACACTGCTTTTACCTAAAACTATGCCAAAACACTGGTTTCTTCAGTTTTCAAAGCTAAGCAATATACTCCTTACATTGTGAGCTATGCACTTTTTTTCACTTAAAATGAATGTCAAAACACTGCTTTTACTATGCCAAAGCTGCCGGTACCTCACTTTGAAAATCTTAGTAAGATTCTTGTTTCTTACAATGGTATACATGGGTTTTCAATTAAAATCAACTGGAAACCCTGACTTTCCTGAATGAGGATTGCATGCAGGAAGTTCTTTGCTTCAGAAAACCAAAAAGAACTTTGTCTCTTTGGCTAATTTGCATGAGTATTCACTTAAAATCAATTGCAAGGCACTGGTTTCACCTAACACTCTGTGATTGCAGTATTTCTTTCAAGTGTGAAAGGCAAGATTCTTGATTGTTTGGTTGCTATGTACTTGATTTCACACAAATATCAACACACGGATTTTACCTAATGCTAAGCCAAAGCATTGGTTTCTTAACTTTACAATTATAAATATGATTTGTCTTTTTTTTTGCTGCTATGCTGTGTTTTCATTTAAATTCATCTTCAAAACATTGGTTTCCCAGAGCAGGCTGTGAATGCAGCAGTTAATTCTACTTTGAAAGTAAAGTAAGATACTTGTTTGTTTGGCTGCTATGCACTTGCTTTCATTCATTATCAATGTAAAATCAATTCGTTTACTAATGCCATGGCAAAACACTGGTTTCTTCAGTTTTCAAAACATAGTAATATACTCATTACATTGGCAGCTATGCACTTGTTTTCACTTACAATGAATTTCAAAACACTGCTTTTACTTTACCATAGCTGCTGGTTACACACTTTGTAAATCTAAGTAAGTTTCTTGTTTCTTAGAATGCTACACATGTGTTTTCATTTACAATCAACTTGAAAACACTGCTTTTCCTGAATGCTATTTGAATGCAGTAAGTTCTTTGTTCAGAAAACCAAAATGAAACTTGTTTCATTGCCTGATATGCATGCATATTCATTTGCAATCAACTTCAAGACCATGGTTTCACCTCTTTGTGAGTGCAGTAGTTACTTCAAGTTTGAAAGATACGTAAGATTCTTGTTTGTTTGGCTGCTATGCCCTTGCTTTCACTCACATGTCAACACACCGCTTTTGCATAAGGCTATGTGAAAGCAGTGGTTTCTTCACTTTACAAAACAAAATAATATTTGTGTATTCTTTGATGCTATACCTTTGTTTTCATTTAAATTCATGTTCAAAATACTGCTTTCACCTAACAGGCTGTGAATTCAGCAGCTAATTCAACTTTGAAAGTTAAGAAAGATATTTATTTTTTTGGGTGTGGTGTCCTGGATATCAGTCATTATCAAAGTTAAAACACTGCTTGTACTTAATGCTATGCCAAACACTGGTTTCCTCAGTTTTAAAAACAAAGCATTGTACCCATTTCTTTGGCAGCTATTCACTTGTTATCACTTACAACAAACACCCAACTATTGCTTTTACTTTGCCAAACTTGCCAGTTTTTCACTTTTGAATCCTAAGTAAGATTCTTGTTTCTTACACTGCTAAGCATGTGTTTACAATTACAATCAACTTGAAAACTTTGCTTTTCATGAACCCTGGTTGAAAGGAGGGAGATTTTGCTTTATATAACCAAAAATAAGGTTGTCTCTTTGGCAGATTTGCATGTGTATTCACTTAAAATCAATTGCAAGGCACTGGTTTCACCTAACACTCTGTGAATGTAGTAGTTCTTTCAAGTGTGGAAGGTAAGATTCTTGTTTATTTGGCTGCTATATACTTGATTTCACACACATATAAACACACGGATTTTACCTAATGCTAAGCCAATGCATTGGTTTCTTCACTTTACAATTCTGAATAAGATTTGTCTTTTATTTGCTGCTATGCTGTGTTTTCATTTAAATTCATCTTCAAAATATTGGTTTCCCATAACAGGCTGTGAATGCAACAGTTAATTCAACTTTGAAAGTTAAGTAAGATACTTGTTTGTTTGGCTGCTAAGCACTTGATTTCATTCATTATCAATGTAAAACGAATTCGTTTACATAATGCTATGACAAAACACTGCTTCAGTTTTCAAAAGTTAGCAATATTCTCGTTACATTGGCAGCTATGCACTTGTTTTCACTTACAATGGATGTCAAAACACGATTTCACTTTGCCAATGCTGCTCGGTCCTTACTTTTGAAATCTAAGGAAGATTCTTATTTCTCACAATGCTATACATGTGTTTTCAATTACAATCAACTTGAAATCACTGCTTTACTGAATTCTGGTTGAATGCAGTGAGTTCTTTACTTAAGAAAACTAAAAAGGAAACTTATTTCATTGGCGGATATGCATGTGTATTCACTTAAAATCAATTTCAAGTTACTGGTTTCACCTATCTGTCTGTGAATGCAGTAGTTACTTCAAGTTTGAAAGGTAAGTAAGATTATGGTTTGTTCGGCTGCTATATCCTTGTATTCACTCATGAGTCAAAACATGGATTTTACCTAATGCTAAGACAATACAGTGATTTCTTCACTTTACAATCCGAAATAAGATTTGTCTTTTATTTGTTGCTAAGCCTGTGTTTTCACATAAATTCATCTTCAAAACACTGGTTTCCTGTAACAGGTTGTGAATGCAACAGTTAATTTTACTTTGAAAGTTAAGTAAGATACTTGTTTGTTTGGCTGCTATGAGTTTGTTTCCACTCATTATCAGTGTAAAAACACTGCTTTTACCAATTCAATGCCAAAATACTGGATTCTTTTGATTTCAAAACTAAGAAATACACTCATTACATTGGCAGGTATTCACTTGTTATCACTTACAATGAAAGACCAATGACAGCTTTTATTCTACCAAAGCTGCCGGTTCCTCAGTTTGGAAACCTCAGCAAGATTCTTGTGTCTTACACTGTTAAGCATGTGTTTTCAAATGCAATCAACTTGAAAACACTGCTTTTCCTGAATGCTATTTGAATGCAGTGAGTTCTTTGCATCAGAAAGCCAGAAATGAAACTTGTTTTTTGGCTGATTTGCATGTGTATTCATTTAACAGAAACTTCAAGACACTGGTTTCACCTAACTCTCTGTGAATGCAGTAGTTACTTCAAGTTTGAAAGGTAAGTAAGATTCTTGTTTCTTTGGCTGCTATGCCCTAGTTTTCACTCACATGTCAACACACAGATTTTTCCTAAGGCTAAGCCAATGCAGTGATTTCTTCACTTTACAAAACTAAATAAGCTATGTCTTTTATTTGCTTCTATGTCTCTGTTTTCATGTACATTCATCTTCAAAACACTGGTTTCCCGTAACAGGTTGAGCATTTGGCAGTTATTTCAAATTTGAAAGTTAGGTAAGATGCTTGTTTGTTTGCCTGCTATGTGCTTGTTTCACTCATTATCAAGGTAAAAACACTGCTTTTAACTAATACTATGCCAAAACACTGGTTTCTTCAGTTTTCAAAACTAAGCAATATACTCATTACATTGGCAGCTATGCCCTTGTTTGCACTTACAATAAATGCCAAAACACCGCTTTCACTATTGAAAAGCTGCCGGTTCCTCACTTTCGAAAACTAAGTAAGATACTTGTTTCTTACAAGGCTCTACATGTGTTTTCAATTACAATCAAATTGAAAACACTGCTTTTCACTAATATTGGCAGAATGCATTGAGTTCTTTTCTTCAGGAAACCAAAAAGAATCTTCTTTCATTGGCTGATTTGTATGAGAATTCATTTACAAACAACTTCAAGACACTTGTTTCACCTAACTCTCTGTGAATGCAGTAGTTACTACAATTTTGAAAGGTAAGTAAGATTCTTGTTTATTTGGATGTTATGCCCTAGCTTTCACTCACATGTAAACACACAGCTTTTGCCTAAAGCTAAGGCAAGGCAGTGGTTTATTCACTTTAAAAATCTAAATAACATTTGCCTTTATTTGCTGCTATACCTGTGTTTTCACTTAAATTTACCTTCAAAACACGGGTTTCCTGTAACAGGCTGTGAATGCAGCACTTAATTCAACTTTGAACTTTAAGATAAGATACATGTTTGTTTGGCTGCTATGCACTGGCTTTCACTCATTATCAATGTAAAAACACTGCTTTTACCGAATACTATGCCAAAATACTAGCTTCTTCAGTTATCAAAACTAAGCAATATACTCATTACATTGGCAGCTATGCACCTGTTTTCACTTACAATGAAAGTCAAAACACTTATTTTACTATGACAAAAGTGCCAGGTCCTCACTTTGAAAATCTACATAAGTATCTTGTTTCTTACAATGCTATACATGTTTTTTCTGTTACACTCAACCTTAAAACACTGCTTTTCACTGACATTGGCTTAATGCATTGAGTTCTTTGCTTTAGAAAACAAAACAGAAACTTGTTTCATTGGCTGATTTGCATGTGTATTAATTTACAAACAACTTCAATACACTGGGTTCACCTATCTCTCTGTGAATGCATTAGTTATTTTAAGTTTGAAAGGTAAGTATGATTCTTGTTTGTTTGGCTGCTATGCCCTTGCTTTCACTCACTATCAATATAAAAACACTTCTTTTATGTAATAATATGCCAAAACACTGGATTCTTCCATTTTCCAAAATAAGCAATCTACTCATTACATGGGCAGCCATGCACATTTTTCCACTTACAATGAATGTCAAAACACTGCTTTTAATATGCCAAAGCTTCGGAACCAAACTTTGGAAAATTAAGTAAGATTCTTGTTTCTTACAATGCTATACATGCATTTTCAATTACAATCAAGTTGAAAACACTGCTTTTTCTTAACATTGGCTGAATGCATTGAGTTCTTTCCTTTAGAAAAAGAAAAAAGTATCTTGTTTCATTGGCGGATTTGCATGTGTGTTCATTTACAATCAACTTTTAGACACTGGTGTCACCTATTTCTCTGTAAATGAAGTATTTAATTCAAGTTTGAATGGAATTTAAGATTCTTGTTTGGTTTGCTGCTATGCCCTTTCTTTCAACACATGTCAACACACAGGTTTTGCCTAAGGCTAAGCCAAGGCAATGGTTTCTTCACTTTACAAAACTAAATAAATTTTTTCTTTTATTTGCTGCTATACCTGTGTTTTCACTTAAACTCATCTTAAAACACTGGTTTCCTGTAACAGGCTGTGAATGCAGCAGTTAATTCAACTTTGAAAGTTAAGTAAGATACTTTTTGGTTTGGCTGCAATGCGCTTGCTTTCACTCATTATCAATGTAAAAACCCTGTTTTTACCTAACACTATGCCAAAGAATTGGTTTTTTCAGTTTTCAGAACTTAACAATATACTCATTACTTTGGGTGATATTCACTTATTTTCACTTACAATGAATGGCAATACACTGATTTTACTCTGTCAAAACTGCCGTTACATCACATTCCTAATCTAACAAATATTCATGTTTCTTACAATGCTATACATGTGTTTTCAATTACAATCAACCTGAAAACACTGCTTTTCCCTGACGTTGGCTTAGTGCATTGAGTTCTTTGTTTTAGAAAACCAAAAAAGGAACTTCTTTCTTTGGCTATTTTGCCCGTGGATTAATTTAAAAAGAACTTCAAGACACTGGTTTCACATATCTCTCTATGAATGCAGTAGTTATTTTAACTTTGAAAGGTAAGTAAGATTCTTGTTTTTTTGTCTGCTAGGCCCTTGCTTTCAATCACATGTCAACACACAGAGATTGCCTAAGGCTAAGCTAATGCAGTGGTTTCTTCACTTTTCAAAACTAAATAGGGATGTCGTTTATTTGCTGCTATGTCTGTGTTTTCACTTAAATTCATCTTGAAAACCCTGGTTTCCCATAACAGGCTGTGCGTTCAACAGTTAATTCAAATGTGAAAGTTAAGTAAGGTACTTGTTTGTTTGGTGGCTACGCACTTGCTTTCACTCATTATAAATGTAAAAACACTGCGTTTACCTAATACTATGCCAAAACACTGGTTTCTTCAGTATACAAAACTAAGCAATATACTCATTACATTGAGAGCTATGCACTTTTTTCCACTAAAATGAAAGGGAAAACACTGCTTATACTATGCCAAAGCGGCCGGTCCTCACTTTTTAAATCTAAGTAAGATTCTTGATTTTTACAATGCTATACCTGAGTTTCCAATTACAATCAAATTGAAAACACTGCTTTTCCGTAACATTGGCCGAATTCATTGAGTTCTTTGCTTTAGAAATTCAAAAAGGAGACTTGTTTCATTGGCTGATTTCCCTATGTATTCATTTACAAACAACTGCAAGACACTGGTTTCTCCCACCTCTCTGTGAAAGCAGTAGTTACTTCAAGTTTGAAACGTAAGTAAGTTTGTTGTTTTTTGGTTCTTATGCCCTTGGTTTCACTCACATGTAAACACACAGTTTTTGCCTAAGGTTAAACCAATGCAGTGGTTTCTTCACTTAAAAAAAATAAATAATATTTTTCTTTTATTTGCTCCTATGCCTGTGTTTACACTTAAATTCATCTTAAAAACCGTGGTTTCCCATAACAGGCTGTGTATGCAGCAGGTAATTCAACTTTGAAAGTTAATTACATACTTGTTTATATGGTTGTTATGCGCTTGCTTTCACTCATTATCAATATAAAACACTGCTTTTACCTAATACTATGCCAAAACACTGGTTTCTTCAGTTTTCAAAACTAAGCATTATACTCATTACACTGGCAACTATCCACTTGTTTTCACTTACAATCCTTATCAAAACACTGCTTTTACTGTGTCAAAGTTGCCAGTTCCTCACTTTGGAAATCTAAGTAAGATTCTTCTTTCTTACAATGCTATATATGTGTTTTCAATTACAATCAACTTGAAAACATTGCTTTTCCCTAACTTTGGCTGAATGCATTGAGTTCTTTGCTTTAGAAAACTAGCAAAGAAAATTGTTTCTTTGGATGATTTGCACGTGTATTCATTTACAAACAACTTCAAGACACTGGTTTCACCTAAGTCTCTGTGAATGCAGTAGTTACTTCAAGTTTGAAAGATAAGTAAGATCCTTGTTTGTTTGCCTGCCTTGTCCTTGCTTTCACTCACATGTCAACACACAGATTTTACCGAAGTCTAAGCCAATGGATTGGTTTCTTCAGTTTAAAAAAATAAACAAGATTTGTTTTTATTTGCTGCAAAGCGTGTGTTTTCACTTAAATTCATTTTCAAAACACTGGTTTCCTGTAACAGGCTGTGAAATAGCAGTTAAATCAACTTTGAAAATAAGGTAAGATACTTGTTTGTTTTTCTGCTATGCACCTGCATTCACTCATTATCAATGTAGAAACACTGCTTTTACCTAATACTCTGCCAAAACACTGGTTTCTCCAGCTTACAAAACAAACAATGTACTCATTACATTGGCAGCTATGCCCTTTTTTCACTTACAATCCTTGGTAAAACACTGCTTTCACTATGCCAAAGCTGCCGGTTCCACACATTGGAAATCATAATAAGATTCTTGTTTCATACAATGCTATACATGTGTTTTCAATTACAATCACCTTGAAAACACTGCCTTTCTCTAACTTTGGCTGAATGCATTGAGCTGTTTGCATTAGAGAACCAGAAAAGAAACTTGTTTCAACGGCTGCTTTGCTGGTGAATTCATTTACAAACAACTTCATGACACTGGATTCACCTAACTCTCTGTGAATGCATAATTATTTCAAGTTTGAAATGTAAGTAAGATTCTTGTTTGTTTGGCTGCTTTGTCCTTGCTTTCACTCTCATGTCTATACACAGATTTTACCTAAGGCTAAGCCAATACACTGGTTTCTTCACTTTACAAAACGAAAAAAGATATGTCTTTTATTTGCTGCTATGCCTGTGTTTTCAATTAAATTTACCTTCAAACACTGGTTTCCCATAACAGGCTGTGAGTTCAGCAGTTAATTCAACTTTGAAATCTCCATAAGATACTTGTTTGTTTGGCTCTTATGCACTTGCTTTTCACTCATGAATACACATGCAAATCAGCCAATGAAACTAGGTTCTTTTTTGGTTTTCTAAATCAAAGAACTCAATGCATTCAGGCAACATTAGGGAATAGAAGTGTTTCCAAGTTAGCGTTATTTGAAAACACATGTATAGCATTGTAAGCAACAAGAATCTTACTTAGATTTCCATAGTGAAGAACCGGCAGTTTTGGCAAAGTAAAAGCAGTGTTTTGACATTCATTGTAAGTGAAAACAAGTGCATAGCTGCCAAAGTAATGAGTATATTGCTTGGTTTTGAAAACTGAAGAAACCAGTATTTAAGCATGACATTAGGCAAAAGCAGTGTTTTTCCATTGATAATGAGTGAAAGCAAGTGCACAGCCGCCAAGCAAATAAGTACCTTACTTAACTTTCAAAGTTGGATCAACTGCTGCATTCACAGCCTGTAACGGGAAACCAGTGTATTGAAGATGAATTTAAGTGAAAACACAGGCATAACAGTAAATAAAAGAAAAATCTTATTTAGTATTGTAAAGTGAATTAACCAATGCATTGGCTAAGCTTTAGGTAAAATCCGTGTTTTGACATGTGTGTGAAAGCAAGGGAATAGCAACCAAACAAACAAGAATCTTACTTACCTTTCAAACTTGAAATAAGTATGGCATTCACAGAGAGTTAAGGGAAACCAGTGCCTTGAAAATGATTTTTAGTGAATACACATGCAAATCATGCAATGAAATTAGATTCATTTTTTGTTGTCTGAAGCAAAGAACTCACTGCATTCAACCAGTGTTCAGGAAAACCAGTGTTATCTAGTTGATTGTAATTGAAAACACATGCTTAGCAGTGTAAAATACAAGAATCTTACTTAGGTCAAAAGTGTGAAACCGGCAGTTTTGGCAGAGTAAAGCAGTGGTTGTTCATTCATTATAAGTGATAAAAAGTGAATGGCTGCCAATGTAAGAGTACACTGCTTAGTTTTGAAAACTGAAGAAAGTAGTGTTTTGGCATAGTATTATGTATAAGCAGTGTTTTTACATTTATAATGAATGAAAGCAAGTGCATAGTAGCCAAAAAACAAGTGTCTTACTTAACTTTCAAAGTTGAATTATCTGCTGCATTCACAGCCTGTTATGGGAAACCTGTGTTTTGAAAATGAATATAAATGAAAACACCGGCATAATGGCAAATACATAACAAATCTTATTTAGTATCGTAAAGTGAAGAATCCAATGCCTTGGCTTAGTCTTAGGTAAAAGCTGTGTGTTGACATGTGAGTGAAAGCAAAGGCAAAGCAGCCAAAAAAACATTAATCTTACTTCCTTTCAAACTTGAAATAACTACTCTATTCACAGAGAGTTTGTTGAAACCAGAGTCTTGAAGTTGATTGTAAATGAATACACATGGAAATCATCCAGTGGAACATGTTTATTTTTTGGTTTTCTAATGCAAATAACTCAATGCAGTTATCCAACATCAGGGTAAAGCAGTGTTTTGTTGTTGATTGTAATTCAAAACACATGATTAGCAGTGTAAGAAACAAGAATCTTGGGTTTCAAAAGTGAGGACCAGGAAGCCTAGGCAGAGTAAAAGCCATGGTTGGTCATTGACTGTAAGTGATAAAAAGTGAATATCTACCAATGTAAAGAGTATATTGCATAGTATTGAAAATTGAAGAAACCAGTGTTTTGGCATAGCATTAGGCAAAAGGATTGGTTTTACATTAATAATGAATGAAAGCAAACGCACGGCAGCCAATCAAATAAGTATCTTACTTAAATTTGAAACATGAATTAACTGCTGCATTCACAGCCTGTTACATGAAACCAGTGTTTTGAACGTGATTTTCAATGAAAACAGAGGCATAGCATCAAATAAATCACAAATCTTATTTAGTTTTGTAAAGTGAAGAATCCACTGCATTGGCTTAGCCTTAGGTAAACGCTATGTGATGACATGTGAGTGAAAGCAAGGTCATAGCAGCCAAACAAGAATCTTACTTACCTTTCCAACTTGAAGTATCTACTGCATTCAGAGAGGTGAAACCAGTGTCTTGAAGTTGATTGTGAATGAATACAGATGCAAATCAGCCAATGAAACAAGTTTCTTTTTTGGTTTTCTAAAGCAAAGAATTCAATGCATTCAGCCAATGTTAGGGAAAAGCAGTGTTTTCAGGATGATTTTAATTGAAAACACATGTATGGCATTGTGAGAAACAAGAATCTTACTTAGATTATCCAAGTGGGGAACAGGCACCTTTGGCACTGGAAAAGCAGTGTTTTAACATTCATTGTAAGTGAAAACAAGTGCATAGCTGCCAATGTAAGGAGTATATTGCTTACTTTTGAAAATTGAAGAAACCAGTGTTTTGACATAATATTAGGTAAAGCAGTGTTTTTACTTTGATGAGTGAAAGCAAGCACATAGTGGCCAAACAAACAAGTAGCTTACTTAACTTTCCGAGTTGAATGAACTGTGGCATTCACAGGCTGTTAGGGAAACCAGTGTTTTGAACATGACTTTAAATGAAAACACAGGCATATCATCAAAGGAAACACAAATCTTCTTTAGTTTTGTAAAGTGA
>JAQZBX010004692.1:27393-59270 GCA_029593785.1 Cabassous unicinctus | reverse complement strand
ATTAAACCAACATAGCACCATTCTTTGGATAAAGTGAAAACAAAAATTAAAACCATTCACACAGATGCAGTTCTCAATAATGTGAAGTATATATATTTGGTAATGAGTATTTAAAAAATATTCCTTGGCAAAAGTTTAAAATCAGCATCTTTTTTACCAAATGGGTACAGCTTGTAGCTAATATATCTACAAAAGAATTTTTTAAGCTTCCAAATTTTATGTTTTTGTATCTTGTTAATACAAAACCATAAAAAGCAAAAGAAAATTTAAACTAAGAAATAGGTTATACTAACTGACCTCTGAAAATTAAGAATGCTACAATCCCTTTAAAGTCGCCAATGCTTGGAAACATAATCAATAACACGAGGTTTTATATTATTATGTAAACTAGTTTTCCACAAATAAAACTAATTTTTCTGTTAATGTAAAATCTATGCAAATACATGCAGTCATTTATCAGGAAAGCTGACAAGCATTCCATATTGGAGGGGGAAATGAAACTGCCTCAAGAATAGAGGCAATTAATTATTTCTGTATTTTTTCTTCTTCTGTCTTGAGGCACAAAAGTTATCCATCCAGTTAAAACAGCAAATGAAATAAAGAGATTTTTTTTTATTTAAACACATATGGCTTTTGCCTGCAATACTGATCACCACAAGGTCTACAGACGCCCGTGGCTAAACTGTGCACTGGCAGATGCACTCGGGGGAAAACTGTGCTAATGCAGCGTGGAGAGCAAAACCAGTGAAGAACTGAATTTGCCTGTAAAAAACAACAAAACACACACACACACACACCACCTTTTTCCCCAGAGAGTTACGCATTTTGCTTATCAAATACAGACTAAGGTTGCAAACGCTGTCACCTCCTGCCCAAAACCCAAAAGCAATTTTGAATAAATGAGGGTGTACGTACACTCACACATATTAATGTATGCGAATGTTTATGCAACCTATTTTTATTTATACGGTCAGGACTGCCTAGCGATACTTAAGCCTCTTAAAAGCTTATGACACTCAAAACTGAAATGGTGTAAGTGGCTGGACAAACACTGTTAGCATTTCCAGTTATTATTTTTTAACCTATTTAGCTGCCATCTCGTAAGAGTTCTTGGGAACTCTAAGGATCACTGTGGAACAATCTTGCAGATGGGATGCTACTTCCTGATGGCGACAAGAATCCTGTATTTAGTAGCTGTTTCCTTTTCACAGGTTAACATACAAACCTAAGAGGCCAATTCAGCCTCTCACTAACTGAAACACCAGGGCAGTCTGAGAGCGTGTGCATGTGCATGCGTAAAGGCACACCATAAAGAGTATACTTTCTAAAAATGGTTTAAGATTATCAAGAAAGCAATAACTTCTTTCTTAATAGGCCAATAAGCATGCATAACATTAAAGTTTCTATTGTAATTGCCAAATAAAAATATAAAACAGAAAAGCATTTAAATAATCTGTGTATCTTGAGGAAGAAACACAAGACTAGCTATACTATTCCAAGTTGTGAAAACGCAAAATACAAAATACCAGTGAAAATGGCTGCACTCTGACAACGTAATAACTCCTTGTTAAGAGACTCTGTAACCATCTAAGTTTAAATGACAATGTATATTTATATAAATCTGGGATTAGGAGCATATGCTCAAAGAATGCGTATACATTAATTAACATTAGCTCTACTGAACTCCTTGGCCACACCCCACACCCCTCAAGGGAAGGATTCCTTTACTGAAAACGTAAAGTAAAACAATTTAGATAGTGCACCATTGCCTTCTCTAGTGACATAAAGCTACTAACATCATCAAATATGCCTCCAAGTATTACTAACTTACACGGGAACCTCTGCTTCTTAGTACATATCTGGGGATGCAAACTGTCAACTGCATCCCTAAATCTAGAACACCTCTCCATGCTAGCATAACTAATATCACCGTTTCTTTTGCAAATAGATGAAACATAATTTGTTACCAAACATTATCATATATAATAAACTTTTATATTAAAAAGTTATTTAAAAGCATGCAGCTTGAGCACCTGAAGCACCACTCAATATCCTGCCTCTACCTCTGTCTACAAACTGGTCTTAAATTAGATGCGATCAAATAGTAAGATCTAGGGCTATAAGTAAAGATGCTCAACGTTTACGGCGCCTTTGAAATAAAAAACCCTCAGACATTTATAAATTAATCTGTTTAAGATTATAAATTAATCTGTTTAATTTGTACATTGTTTAAATGTACAAATTTTTAAAAAATCGAGGCCTGGGGGAGCTTTTCTGTGTTGACAGCTGTAATCTATGTCTGTGGTAGAGGTTCCATGACTGTCTGTATTTGTCAGAATTCACAGAATGGCATATTCTACTGGAAAATTCACAGAATGTAACAGAAATGCATGCAAATTATATACCAATAAATCCCACTTAAATAATAGTCAATCTCAAGCAAAAGCAGAACAAAGCTATACTTTTTACTCTACTGGGTTCCCAATTTTTGTTAGAAACACCGTATCTTACAAACTCCATGTTCTTCATGCTTCTGCTTTTAATCTAGATATTTAGACAATATGGGTAAAGATATGCAGATTTATTTAACAGTAATACTTTTGCCCTGATGTTTTTGGCAAATCCTATCAGAGAAAATAGTGCTTTCAAGGAATAGTATACGTTAATCCACTGATACGTATATGGTTAGTAGAGTGAAAACAATCGTATGTAAGTGAAGATTAAATATTATCTAGGTGACTTTTTGTCAGATAGGGCTGATCACCTCTATTCCTACGTTTAAGAAAATAAAGGATATTCCTGTGTATACACGAATTCCCCTCTCTTTCTATGAAGTATTTATTTTACTGTGTATAATATATGTGATAAAAGATAATGGTTTTTATTTGATGGAATTATCCTTTTACATTATTGCTCCAGTTGCTGGTCATTAAGAAAACAAATCCTGGTTTAGAGGAATTGCTTTGTTCATTAAAAAAAAAAAAGCTCCATAACTAGGAACTAGGCGGGTTTATTTCTGAAGCACGCTCACTGGAAGGTGACTATCTACACCCCACACTGGAGTCTAAGGTCATGCTGAGTATTTGCAGCGACTTTGTCACACACAGTAAGAGGCAGCAATGGAGCCGTGCAGTCCGGGAGGCCCACAAGACAGTCACGGCATTCCATTCCAGTATTTTTTCTAAGCGCAATAAAAAACGTAGTGTGCTGGGAGGAGTAAGAAGTGGCCACACACACAGATATAGACAACCACGTTAGGCAGGGGTCAAGGAATACCTGGTTTTCACATATTCATATAAAGAAGAACCAAATGGGCCCTGCGATCCTGTCTGAAAACTTCTATAATTTTCAAATGAAAAATATAGGCTGAAATCTAACAAAATGAACTGTAATTAATTTGATAAATTCTAAAGGAAGTGGCTTTCTGAAGGTCTGTGAATCCTTCACCAGGTTCAAGAAATGAATGGCCAACAGCACTGTCCTTACATTCTTTATGTTGAGCAATGAGAGATCCTTTTGGTTGAAAACCTGAAAAAAAAAATTTTTTTTTCACTTTACAGGTGCAACTTGAAAATACCATGCACCTCTGGATACACCTTCAAATGGAGGGGGAAACTGAGACACATACCTAAATGACCCAGGCTTTAAATTTCTTTTCTACTCTAAGAAAGATTTTAACCAGAATTATCAAGAATCACCTCATATCTGCAAATCAAGCAGCGTTCACTTCCAACGTCCATCTTTAATCTCAACGTTACAATCTTTTCAACATCTTTTAACACCAATATCATGTTTACTAACCAACACTGTCGGGAAAGGTGAAAAATCACTTGCCACGGCAAATACGACCTTATGATTGTGCATCAAGGTTACGATGAAAACAAATGCTGAATGAAAGACATGATTTTAAAAAATAGCCACATAATTCTCAGGTTGCTGTATTTGAAGAAACAAAACAGCGTGTAAATTGTGCAATCAGTGACCTCATTTCTCTGCTGTGCTCTATAACACACCTGATATTAAAAGATGAAGTAATTATTTTTAAGAAATCCCTGAAAACTTTTGAAGCTATTTTGTTTCCATTGCTCCTATGCCAGGAGTCACAGCAGGAAGAAAGAATAGATGCCATCAAATTAAATTACCAGAAAAACTCCCTCCATTTTACTTTACTTAATGTGACACATAAAGAAAGTCCTGCACAAATATCTGTCTTTACTTTCTCTAGTGGAAAAAAAAAAAGAAATATATTGTGTCTGGCAGCATGAAGCAGATGAAATAGCCTGGGTGTATTTAAAAGAAAAAGGGTGGGGGGCGGGGGGGGAACGACGACAAATCAGATGCCTACAATCAGCCTTCAAAGCCACTACAGCAGTAGGGATAAATAATTTAATAAACTCATATTCTTTTTTTAGCTCCCCGGTGTAATAAGCACGTATTAAAAAAATAAAACCTTAAATTCATGGATACTTGTGAAAAGAATCGCAGCCAGCAGAAAATGAAAACCCACGAAAGAGTATCTATGTGAGCATTTAACGTGTGTGCACATCCTCTAACTAAAAGATATTTTCCAGATGAAAGGTCACAACTGCTGAAATCTATGAACATGCAATTCAAATTTAAAGCAGGTTTTTTAAAACACTGAAACCTTGTGTTCTGACATTTCTCAACATAATATTTTTTAAAAATCTAATAAGGTGACTATTTACACATTAAAGTATCTATCCCATATTTGTAAGCAGGTCTTTAGAGAGGAGAGTAAGTTATCTAGGAAATAACACCTTAGGAAAATTGCTTTGCCATTGTTATTCTGACCACTTCTAAGTGTTAAGATCACCATTTTAAATCATTTCATATTCATTAATAAGTACTAAAATATATGATAACGGTGCGCTTTGTCTTTTTTGGATTTTTCTCTGCTACATTTTAAATCAAGGCTGCCTAACAGACTAAGTAAATGAAAAAGTCTGTTACACCTTAAAATCCCAAATTCCATTCCAATATAAACATCTCGAGCTATCATTAAAACATGAGATTCTTGGTTTTCTCCCCTTCAATTAGGTCAGTTTTCTGCAATGATCGTTCTATTGTTAGCTCATGCCAGAGATGCCTGCATGCCCAGCACTGCAAACAATCTCAGCATTTAGGTCTTACAGCACTGGACACACACGAGCCTTTATTACAGCACCAACTACTAAGATTATATTTATAGTAAAAATAAAAATTAAGTAATACAAGAGGGCTATCATCAGTTAGAACTGCTATAAGCTTTACACGTAAGTAAATGCATTGACTTAGAGCGACCTCCACGTATTTCATAATCATTTGAAATAACTGGTTCAATAGGTCAGATGACATTTCAAGAAGATGTCCTATAAAAGTTAAAATGGCTCCCACAAAACAAATCTATCTCCAAAACCTGGATAAAAAACGACTGAAATACAGGGAAACATACTGGAGGCGTTTAATTCCTCTCCATAGGTCACTTCAATGAAAGACAGCAGAAAGCAAACCCTGAAGGGCTGGGGCTCGGGCCCGCTCCCCGCACACCGAGGCTGCCCACGAGGCGCGCAGCGCGCGGAGCTGCCCCGCGAGCGGGCGGAACGCGCCGACCCGGGTCCCGGCTACACTGCGGGCCTGGCGAGTTCCCAGTCCTCTTCTCGCCCCTTATTTTTCTTCCTCAAAGTGCAAATCATTAGTGAAAAGGCCCCGGTCGCGCCAATTAGTTTGCACAAAGTGCTTCGCTGTTTAGCTTCGCTTTAACCCAATTAAGCCGCGCAGCGAGCCCCGAAGATGCGCCACCTGCGCGCCGGCCGCCGCCGCCCGCGGTCCCCCGCCCGCCGCCCGCGGTCGGTTCCGCCCCGGCTGCCTCCCCCGCTCGGCCCGCCGGGGCGCGGGCTGGGGGCCCCAGAGGCCGGGGGGGCTGGCGGCCGAGCAGCAATGCCCGCGAGCCCCGAGCCCCGAGCCCCGGGCGGGGAGGGGCTCCCGCAGGCCGGCAGCGAGCGCCCGGGGCGGCGACCCCGGAGGGGCGGGCGGGTCAGCGCCCAGGGCTTTTCCCCAGGGCCACCGCCCGCCTCCTCCGCCGTCCCGGCCGCGGGTCCTCCGGCTCTGATTCGCCTCCTCCTCCTCCTCCTCCAATTGCCAAAAGGGGCAGCCGCAGCGCGCTCACCCGCAACGCGGAGAGGTGGGGAGAGGCTTTGCGGGAGTCCCCTGTCCCTGCGCCTCAGGGAGTGCAGGGCCCTCGGGGAACAGGAGAGGGATGCTGGGGCCCCCAAACTGAATGCACTCCTTGAAGCTACATCGGAACCGGTCACTCTCGGGTAAGGAGGTAGGAAAGCAGAGGTGTCTTTGTGATGCTGCACCAGGGCGCACGCACACGATGAAAAACCCAGAGCCTTGGGTAAAACGCGGGAGTACTGAACGGAAAGAACGCTGTCTGCAAACCTGTTACCCGGAGTCCCAAGATTTCGCTGGAGTTGTTAATTTAAACGAGGTTGCATCTAGACTAAAGGTAGACGATTAAAATGTGCCTAGGCTTTACGACCACTATGTAACCCCTTCGTTTCCTGTACACTGGGGACACAATTGGTACCACCCCCGGAAAAACCTTCTACATAAAACCATCCTCCCCCTCCTGGTTTTAAGGTTCCAAAATTTAGAAATGTTGATTTCTTTCATTTTTTTCTCAAAGGATGTTTAAGTCCTGTAATAACCTTAATGACTAGAATTTAATTCTCTTTAAAAAATATTTACCCTTTTTCCTTAATCAGATCACACGAACTCGTATAAAATTAGAAGCCCACTCTCAGGTCACAGGCAGGGAGGACACTAAAGGTAGGACATATATCCTTAAGCGAGCAGAAACCCCAAACCTTCACCTTTTCAGGACAGCTACCTGCCGGTGGCTCTGATCTCGGACCTCTCCTGAATTGTGTATCGAAACCCAGCTCACTATGAAATCACATTAAAATAACCTGCCAGGCACAGAAGTACCTCTACAAGTGCATGCACAGCTCAGGGTCCTGCTTGCAGTGACGAGCAGAGCACAGGCTGGGCTGCAGACCGGGGCGGGTGGACTGAGCAGGTTTTTAAAACCTCCTCTCAGGCTGGGGCAGCCAACATGTAACACACCCAACAGTCATGGTCACATGCCCTCCTACACCTGGGAGCGAGGGCGACCTGCCGGTGAAAGAGCCACCACCTGCATGACTTCTTAAAAAAAGCAGCCGCTGGCACACACGCAAACCTCCCGAGTGAGGAAACGACCCAGGTACGAGGCCGTCCAGAGCCCACTCTCCGAAACCAGTAGTCTACACGTTCGCAGGGCCGAGTTCAAGCTGCGGGAGAAGAGACCCCCAGGACAGGGCCAGCAGGGCTCCCACTGCGAACGCGGCCGGCCCCCGAGACACCTGTCCTCGCCCCTCAGCTCCAGGAGAGCGCGCGGCTCGTCCTGGCTGCACCCGGGTGGGCTTCCGGGCCCGCCCCCGCCCAGGCTCCGTCTCGGCGCCCCGAGCCGTCGAGGGGCCCGGGCGGCTGCTGCCGGCGCCTGCCCTCGGCCGCCTGCCCTCGGCGTGTGCGCCCGCGCCCCCGAGGGGGCTGGAGGGGCCGGCGCGGCGCCCGGGAGGCCGCGGTGACGAGCGCGGTGGCGATTGGCCGCCCGCCCGCCGGGCCCTGCCTTTATAATCCCCACCCGGTGCAGCGGGGCTCCGAGACCGAGCGGCTGCGCCTCTCCGGCACACACGCACGCACGCACGCACGCGCACCCCCGCCACGCGCCGCACACCTGCCCTCCCTCCGACAGCCCGCACGCACCAGGGCGCCAGGAGAGCCTGGTAAACACGGACCGAGCGCGCCGAGCCTTTCGCCGCCGGGAAGAGCTCTGGCCGCGTCTCGCCGCAACTTTTGTTTTGACTGCGGAGAGGGCGAGCCCTCCGCGCGCGTCGCCCCCACGAGGGTTCCTTCCGAGGGCCAGAGCGGCGGAGCGGGGAGAGGCGTCCCCTCCAGCGCGGCCGGCTCCGGAGTGCGGGCAGGGCCGGCGCCCTCCATGCGCCCCTGAGCGCGGCGGCGCGCCCCTGCACCCGCGTTGGCTCCCGCTCCAGCAGCCGCATTGGATCCCACAGCTTACTGCGAGACTCCGGTGTACAACCCGGATCTCTGCCCCAACATGATCGCGGCCCAGGCCAAGCTGGTGTACCACCTGAACAAGTACTACAACGAGAAGTGCCAGGCCAGGAAGGCCGCCATCGCCAAGACCATCCGCGAGGTCTGCAAGGTGGTCTCCGACGTGCTCAAGGAGGTGGAGGTGCAGGAGCCGCGCTTCATCAGCTCCCTCAACGAGATGGACAATCGCTACGAGGGCCTGGAGGTCGTCTCCCCCAGCGAGTTCGAGGTGGTGCTCTACCTCAACCAGATGGGCGTGTTCAACTTCGTGGACGACGGCTCGCTGCCCGGCTGCGCCGTGCTCAAGCTGAGCGACGGGCGCAAGAGGAGCATGTCCCTCTGGGTGGAGTTCATCACCGCCTCCGGCTACCTCTCGGCGCGCAAGATCCGCTCGAGGTTTCAGACGCTGGTGGCGCAGGCGGTAGACAAATGCAGCTACAGGGACGTGGTCAAGATGGTGGCGGACACCAGCGAAGTGAAACTGCGAATCCGAGACAGGTACGTGGTGCAGATCACCCCGGCGTTTAAGTGCACCGGGATCTGGCCGCGGAGCGCGGCGCACTGGCCCCTGCCCCACATCCCCTGGCCGGGCCCCAACCGCGTGGCGGAGGTCAAGGCGGAGGGCTTCAACCTCCTGTCCAAGGAGTGCCACTCGCTGGCCGGCAAGCAGAGCTCGGCCGAGAGCGACGCCTGGGTGCTGCAGTTCGCCGAGGCCGAGAACAGGCTGCAGATGGGGGGCTGCAGGAAGAAATGCCTCTCCATCCTCAAAACCCTGCGGGACCGCCACCTCGAGCTGCCGGGCCAGCCGCTCAACAACTACCACATGAAGACTCTGGTTTCCTACGAGTGCGAGAAGCACCCCCGGGAGGCGGACTGGGACGAGGCGTGCCTGGGGGACCGGCTGAACGGGATCCTGCTGCAGCTCATCTCCTGCCTGCAGTGCCGGCGCTGCCCCCACTACTTCCTGCCCAACCTCGACCTCTTCCAAGGCAAGCCGCACTCGGCCCTGGAGAACGCGGCCAAGCAGACGTGGCGGCTGGCGAGGGAGATCCTCACCAACCCCAAGAGCCTGGAGAAGCTCTAGAGGCGCTGGCGGCGGCCGGCGCGCTCCGGCTCCCACGCGCGGCGCCCACACCTAGCTCTCCCCTCGGAGCCCGCGACCCGGTCCCTAAGGAGCTGCACGGGCTCGGCAGGAGGGGGCGGCGGCGGGCGCACCGGGAGGCTCTGCCGCCGGCCACGGCGCCCGGGGAGCGCAGGGCTCCGGGAGGCCCCCCGCGGCCTGGGACCTGGCGCGCCTGTCTGTGAGTAAACACGGCGGGGACGTGCCTTCGCAAGGAAAGCGTGACGTGTCCTTTGCTTTGTGGCAAATATCGTGAACTCACATTGTCTTTGAAAGTGTGGATGTTGGTGTTTCGTGATTTGGTGAACAGACGTTAACTTGCCATGTTGAATACTTCCCGACATTTTCCACTAACAAAGATACCATTTCAAGGTAGATTCCCCCCCTCGTACTTCAATCTGTCTCTGAAAGTGTCGGAACTTTAAAAAGTTTACATTTTGTTTCAAATAAATTGCTTGTTCTATTTCTAACATTCCGTAAATATACTTGAAATGTTATTTAAATATATTCAAAGAAATTTGAATTCAGCTTATATAATAACGCTTGAATATCTGAATTATATATTTGAAAAATGCACTTGAAATACACTGGATAATTTCTTTTGTGATTTAGATTTTTAATTTCTGTTGCTGGTTTTTATTTAATTAGAAGCTAATAAATGAAGAAAAAGAAGTTGTGTCTCGTTTTACATTATTTCTCTCTCAAAAGATGTAATGCTTCATTTTGAAAACTGAGCCCACTTGAATATTTTAAAACATTTTGAAAATTATGCTACTGAAACTATTAAAAAATAAAATGAATAAAATATTGGAGAAAAGCTTTTTTGGGTAGCCACAAAAGAAAATGACTGACCCTCAGTTTCATAATAATGACTTATAAGACCGTTACTTTCTACAACCGACAGAATTAGATTTTGAAAGCTTGCTCTTCTGGGTTAGTCTTTTTGTAGCATTTTTGATAACAGAAGGAAAACTCTATCATTACATTAGATGTTACTGAGTTACAAACCAGACTACCTCTCAGAGAAAATGGATATAAAGTTATAATGCAAGTTTTGAAATCTGGATGAGAAGACTAACTGCACTAATAAAATGATCATTTCTGACCCATCTTATGCCAAACGTTTTTCAATGGAGTAAGCAAAATCTATCAGTCAGAAATCCAAAATTCCATTTTACTTCATAAGGCCAGCTGATGATAAAAGCATAACGACAAACTGTTTAGCTGACTTAAAATCAAATATACGGCAATCAGACTCATTTTAAAAATTCAGTTCTTTTGGAACTAAAAGTGAAAGAAGGCCTATGATTAGTCCTGGGACTATTTTCCTAGTCAACAAGTGCTCAAAGGGCCATCAACTGTGGGGCTTAAGTTAATTAATTTAGGAGGTGGTTTTTAGAATTTCAGTTGTTATTCCAATGCTCTTTTCTAATCCTTTATTTCTCTATGTCAATTAAACAGAAATAACAAAGTTGTGACCCAGTGGGAGCAATTACCTGCAACTTTTTTTAGAATAACTACCTCTGAAAAACACTTTAAAGGACGATCTTTGCAAAAGAATGAGAGTATATCTAGCATGATGCTTACCCCTCTTGAATTCTTAATCACTGATAAAAAGTTTACAAATTACCCAGTAACATAGCAGTTAAAGCAACAAGAAAAGTGACCAGTGAAGTGCTGAGATATTGGCCTGCTCTGAGATGCAGGTGTCCGAAATCCACAAAGTAAGGTTTAATAAATAAATATTTAGGCACTCAAAGTGGTTCAGACATGTACTTCCTGGCATTATACACAAAGAACACGACCTTTAAATGCCCAACTGCTCCTTGTACATACCATGTCCACATACTTTAAATCAAAACATTTCAGATTATCAGTTTCTCTTCCTCTTAAAACATGTAAAATCTATTATTTCAAGAGATGAAAACTGGATGTGATAATGGGGATTAATTTATATCTAAATGGCCTTTTTTCCAATTTTCTTATAACCTTTCCTGCAATAATAATTCACACTGCAATCTACACTTTGGGAAATTAAAAGTGGTCTTAATAAGAAATCGCACAGCACCCTGCCTAGTCTTCCCAGAGGGCCTGAGATGCTGTGCTGGGGGGTGGGGGTGGGGGGTGGGGAGCGAGGCGGGGGTACGGATTCGGGGGTCCTTTGGTTTAACTGCCAAGTCTGCCCAAGCACGGAAAGACTGCTAACACGCGCATGCTCTGCTCGTGCAGGACTGGAAATTATCAAGACCTGCTTCAATTCCGCAGGACAGAGCACGTGTTAAACGTGCTATTTCATTCATTTCATTTTGTATAAGGACGGGCCTAGGCTCCCCTCCCCCCGCTGTCATTTAAAACCAAGCAAAACTGAAAAGCACTTCCTGCCACAAAGCTGCCAGACCTGTGAGCGGAGTCAAAACTCACTTTGGGGTCGATCTTCTTGAAGGCAGGGCCGTCCTCATCCACCTCGAAGTAGATTTCCGTCGTGGTGATGGATAGCGTCCCCTTGGCCACCACGGCGGGGGCGATGAGCTGGGCGGGCGTGCTGAGGACCACGGGGCCTGCAAGACAAGGGCACGGGTCAGGCGGCCCGGGCGGGCTCCGCGGCGGCCCGGGAGGAGCGGCCTGCGCCACGCGGCCACGGCCGCCCGGGAGATAAGGGCGGCTCGGCTTCCTCCCTTGGCTGATAAGGCGCCTAGGGATGGAGAGTGCGGTCCGAACGCCGGGGCCGAACCGGGGGCCCCGGGCCTGCGAGCTTCCCCGTCCGCCGAGAAGCCGCCCAGGGGCGCCCGGGGCTCGCGTGCTGCGGGAGGACGGACTTCACAGCGGCCTGCGAGGCGCGCGCAGGAGAGAAGGAAAGCCCGCGCGCTGACTTTCTCTCGGAAAAGCCCAGCGTGAGGCCAGCGCCAGGCCGCGGCCCGCGAGCGCCTTCGCCCAGCCTGGGGCACTGGGGCGCCGCGCGGGGCGCGCTGGCAGGGCCTGCGGGGCGCAGCCATGGCTCGCCCGACACCCCGGGCCCCGGCAGGGCAGAGGTGCGGAGCCTGCCGCAGGGGCCCCGCCACGGCGCCCGGCGGCCGCGGGCTCCAGACGCGCGAGCCAGTTCGTCTGTCTGTCGCGGGGACGCAGCTCCGCGGAGGCGCAGGGACGGGGTGCGGGTGCCTGCCCCTCCGCGCTCACGTGCGCCCAGGGGCCCGCGTCCCGAGGCCCTCCGCGTCGCTGCAGCCCGCACCCCCGCCGCGGCCGCCCGCCGGCGCCGCCTCCCTGCCCGGCTGCCTGCGCCCTCCCGCAGGGCCCCGGCCCCGGCTCCCGCGGGCGCTTCCCGCCGGGGCCGAGCGGCGCGCGGGGCACCCGGGCTGCGCCGGCCCGGCCTCCCGAGGCGGCGGCGGCCGATCTGAAGCGCCCCTCTCAAGGCTCATCAATCTTAATCTGGGTTGCTCAAGTAATTACGCCCGCATCCCTCGCACGGCTACAAGTGGATTTGGGTTTCTATTCCCCAGGCCCTCCTTTGTGTTTATTGGAGGGTCTGCGCGCCCTCGCCGGCGCCCCGGCCCCCGCGCCCGCGCCGAATCCCCCCGCGCTCCGGCCGGCTCCAGCCGCTCCCTTAACCCTTGAGCAGCCAGGCCGCTCCCCCCAGCCCACCTTTCGGATTTCCTCTCCGAAGAAACCAGGTGGCTGACTTTCGACCGGGGGGAGGCGAGAAAGGGGACGTGACTCACATCGGAAACAATGTGTCTTTTTACACATCGCTGGGCCTGGCTGAAACCTCAGAAAAGTCTTCATTCTAAACACAGAAGGCCAAGGCCGGCGACTCCTGGCTTAATAGAGGTTTCTGGCATTTGGAGAGGAAGACTGCTCAAAAACATCAAAAAATGGCGAACGGTTCCTTTCTCTTAAAAAAGTAATTCAACATATCCAAACAATTAAATTGGGAAAACTGCACACACACACACACACACACACACACACAAAAATCATGAAACATTATCAAAACCATACACACTGAGTTACTGAAATATATTACGAATTTTAAGTACACAATTCCGTGAACTTTTAACGGGAAACACATTTTCACTATTCATTGCTCTGCGTTTCTGAAAGGAGCCTGCGCTTCCATTTGACTCCACTCCAATTTCGTTCCGTTGGGTTGAGATTTTCTGGGAGTTTATAAAAAGGGCTTTGAATAGGTCCTTCTTTAAGAAACACACATCGTGAAATATTCAGCTTCAGGAGTGTGTCGTTTTTACCCCTGTCGCTTGGAAATCTCCAATTACAACTTCCAATTCCAGAGCGTGTTTAAGGAGCACCGAGCCTTTTCTTTTTTAATTCTTTCGCAGCCTTCAGGGAACAAACCAGCCCCAGGTTGAATATGGAGTTAATCCACTACAGCAATAGAGAGAAGGGATTATGTTTTAATCCCCTTTCGGGGCACCTCTGGATTTTAGGGATGTGAAATTAAAATGTTTACAGAAGGCACAATCACAAATCAGAAGGTCTTCCTTATGAAATCTCGTTATTTGGAAATCTTGGATCCCTTTCCAAATAAGTTTAAAAAGGCTGTCTCTCTCCATGCCAGCGCAGCGGGGATCTAGCTGACTCTCTCTAGCTGACTCTCTCGTAGAAGGCAGCTAGACTAACTGCAAGTTTCGCCTCCTAAACGTTCCCCGGTGTGAGCTGGGGACTGAATGTAAACGTGGTCACTCCTGTTGTGACAGAAGGGTGAATTTTAACTTCCTTGGCACACAAGGAAAGTGCTGAATAGTAAAGGTAGTTAAACAGTGGATGGGACAAAACCTCCTCCCACTGTACTGACGATTAGGGTAGTTTAAAACCCTGCCACCTAAGGTGGTAATTAAAGGAAAAACAAACTTTACTTACTGTTTAGAATTGGCAAGATGAGGTTTAAAAAATATCCATCCATGACTGTTTTTGAAAGACAGGGATATTGCTTGCCATTGATAAAAATGCCAACCTAAAATCTAAACCAGAACAAAGTTCATGCAAGCATAAGGACAGGAATCTTTAAAAGAAGGAACTTCTCCGTGGAGGCATGGGATCTTACGTCACTTGAGATGTAAATGCCATCATCGACCTAGAGTGGGAAGTACATGTGTTTTATATTTGAAAAGGGACCTATTCATCAAATATATTTTAAAAGCAGAATGTTCAAAAAATATTTGTGGGTTTGGATGATTCTGCTGAAAATCAAAATTCCAAGCAGAAATCGTAATAAAACAGACATTTAAATAGAACTTTGCAGTTTACAAAATTCTTTTTCATTTTTACTAAACTACTAGTCCAATATTCACAGACTGTGGACTGTGGACGAGCCAACGCTGTCCTGCCAAAGCCCTCGAGGAACACATCCGCAGTGGACACACTGCGTCTACTGCTCGCTGCCTGGAGCAGGGCTGCCAACCACACAACTTGGGGCACCTCAGCAAGATAGTGGGAAACAGGACTCACCCTGAGATCTCGATTTGGGCTGGGTGATTTGGAGGAGGGTTCAAGGAAGTGGGACTTGGCTCTGCACTGGACTCTCTCTGCCAGGAGGAGGGGAGAGTTCTGTGATCCAGTGTCTTAGTCATCAAATCTGCTAGAGGGAGGCAAGACTAGCAGGGGGCCGAAGCTGTAGCTGGCAGAGACAGAGCGGCCACACACCTGAGCCAGGAGAGGAGGGGGATGCCTGGTAATCCTGGGGTCCCTGTGGTGACCCTGCTTCTGTCTGTGCTTAGACAAAACCATGCCTTTTTGTTCTGTCTCCCATCGTGATGTGACCTGTCTGACGTCCGTGTTTTGTGAGGTGGGTGGGTCCCACAAAGACACTGAGGCCAGTTCCCAAAGGGCAGGGACTGCTTTTCTTTTTCTCAGATGGCAGGAATCAATAACGTTGAGGGGGTAATGGCATTCCAGCTATTAAAAGGCAATTAAATTGTGAAGCAATGCTAAGCTTCTTTACAAGTTTCCATGTAATTATTCTATCAAGTATAGTAAAGATTCTATATGGGGACAAAGAGCTGACATTTAATTAAAACTGGCATTATTACAATTATTTGATGACTTTCAATTGTTAAAAACTACATTTAGTGGACAAGGAGTTACAATGTATTTTAGAATTATTTCCTAACTTAGCTTAATGAAAGTTCTATTAACTATATGGATTTTCTCCAATCTCAATTACTTTGAATATATGATGAATTTACTTCTGCAACATATAAAAAATTTCAAACAAAAAGATAATCAGGAAGTAAATTTTTACAACTATTTCTCTAACATGATGTCTGTAAGAAAATAACACAGTATGAGTGACTGAACATATCTAAAATATCTATTACTGCTTTGGACTTGTATTATTTTTAAGTATGAACAATCAATTTAAAGATAACCTTCCCCCATAGGATTTATTAAAAAAAAATTTTTTTTATTCCCCCATAGAATTTAAAGAACAAAATGCTTTAAGCTCAAAACAGCTTAAAATAAATTACTGAAGAATATGAGAAAGATGAAATTTTGTTTTGGATTCCAAGTAAATTTGGGCATTCAGAAAAAAGTGAGGGGGAAAATATCCTGCAAAAGATCTTAGGTTTATATTATCTAGGATAGTTCTCCGGGCTTCTGACATTTGCAGTGCCTCAAGGAAAAAAGTCATAGTAACAGAATCTCTAGTCAGTGACTCTTTTCTTCATATACAGACACTACTGATAGGTGTCCACAGATCAGGATAACCACCCTCTGAAATTTTCAAAAACTATCTATCACATGCAAATAGTTGCAGAATGTTTGGGCTTGAATCATGAAAAGATAACCAGAACAACGACAGAATGCATCGTTTAAGGGTTACGAGTTTAACTTCCAGCACTTGTCTCCCTCTCCAAAACACACACACACACTTGCGTGCACACACCCAACTATCCTCTATAAACACTCTATAAACCCAAATTTTACACAAAGGCCCACTGTGACCAAGAAATAGGCTGTCTGTGCTCTTTGGCAACTTCTTGAGCATAATGTACTCTTGGATGGAGAGGGCCACCCCCGGCCACCCCCGGAGTGCACTGGCTGCCTTAGATTATGACTGTTCAACAAATGCTCTTCCCTTTTCCCAAGCGAGAGGCACTTCGGAATGCACAAGGATCTTTTCAGATCTGAGTCCGCCTACTGCTACAAAAACTCGGCTTTCCAAAAAACAGCCAGAAACAGACCCGGAAAGCTGAATGCTGCAATTCGACTTCATGTCAACTGCATCATGGCAGAACATCCATTTTACAGGAATACTGTCTAAAATCACATCACATTTAATATGTCTATAATAAATAATTTTAAAAAGTCCTGAGAGACAAGCTGATTGGCTCTAACTTTAACCATTTATGTTTTTCAATTTGTTTCTATACCAGATCATTCTCTTTGTTAAAAAGAAACAAAAATGAGTACGTTTTCCTCAAAGGCAAAGAGTGATTTTATAGAATAAAAACCTTACAAAGTATATACACTATAAGTAAAATACCAGTGTTTTTTTCTAGTATAAATATACTGAAAAGCTGTGATAGTGTTAACGTTGCATTTGACTGTTTGGTCTGCCTTTTGATTCAATAGGTGAACCCGCTGAGATTTGTGTTTTCAGTTATATGACATTTAGTTCAGCATATGGAATTTATTTTTCACCTTCTGGAAGGGAATTGACTCTTCGTGGCACTAGGATATCATTCAATGATCAGGAAGAGTGAATTCCTACCATCCTGGATGAGCAAACAAACCGAAGGACACGATTTAAACCCCCTGGACAGCTGGGGTTAAGCCCCTGGAGGCCTTGGCTGGGCTAAGTGCGTGCAGAGTCCTGCACACATCTTCACTGCAGCACTGGCAAGTATCGAATGCATGTGCTTATAAATCTGCTCCTCCCATTTGGCGCGAGCTACTTGAAGACAGGGACGAGCTGTTTACCCAGCACAGTGCGTGGCACACAGCACACAATCTGTATTTATGGACTCGAGCCCGGAAAATGATAGCCACCATTGCCATCCTTACATGCCATGCTAACAGGCCGTTAAAAACAACAGATTAACTCTTTTCTCTTTTTCTGGACTTGATTTCAAACTGTTCTTTTAAAATATGAAAGACTGCATTTCAGAGAAAACATAACAAATATATTAAAACAAGTAAGTCATAAAGAACTGGCCATTCTAGCATATCATGCGCCTACTGTTATTTTTTAAGTGGCATGCTTTCATAACTGCCATATTTTCCCTAGTGTGTAAATCGTTGCCCTTTTGTAAATGAAATGCAGAGAGAGACCTATTTAACTCAGCATTCATTCAGAGAGAAAAAAATCACTCAGTGTGTAGTGCAGGGTTCTGGCTTAAGTGGAGAACACAGGGACATGTACAACATGGAATTGCCCACAAAAAGCTTATAGTAAAGGGGAAAGACATGTGCACAGAGATGGCTGTGCCAGAAGGGAGGACGTGCCTGACTCGCTTCACGTGAGTTAGTTTTACTTCTTCCTCAGAAGCAGCCTGTGAGGCAGCACTGCCCCTGCTGCCCTCTTAGAGTGATGGGGTGACCTAGGGAAACGGTGGAAGCAGGGTTCAAACTGGGCTCTTGGCGCCAGGTGTGTTTACCCTCACACACGCCGCCTCCTTCCCGGAGGGGGTACAGTCTGCAATCACAGAAGACCCCCTTCTGGGGTGCTGTGGTGGGGGGTGAGGGGTCCCAGGGGGCCGCACCCTGCAGAGGGGAGAAGGGTGTGAGCACGGCACAGACACGCGTGACAGGAGCCGGGGGCTCGGCCACGGATCAGGTCTGCAGGAGTGAGCAGCCCGCGGTGGTGCTCAGCGGGCCGAGCCAAGGGCCAGGCGGCACCCCTTTCTAGGGCACCCCGCTGCTCTGAGAAGATGCTAAATAGACGGCCCTTACTAGAAAACTTACACATGCACAGTCATCTGCCCTGGCTACAAAATAAAAGGGGCATCCACGTTCTGGAGGAATAGTCCTCTATCTTGATGTCTTCCAGCATCTAAAGATAATTCTGCACCCGCACTTGTCCTCCTGTCGGGTCCGGGAACCCATCTTTCCCTGCTCCAGCGCCGGCTGTCTGCCCCTGGGGTGACCCTCTTGCTCACCTCCCCATTATTTTCACCCCTCGTGGCCTTGCCTCTCCCACTCCTGACCCGCCTCCCCGAACCTGGCACCTCCACGTGCCCCCACAGCGGGGAGCTCCCACACCACGTCCTCTCCCAGCTGTCTTCCCTCAAGGCCCATCGTCACCACCCACCTCTTACTTTCCCCTTTTCCTGAAGCTGTCCCTATCCCCATCTCCCTGCCACTGCCCATGTAGCTCAGGCCCCGCCGGCTTCAGCTTGGACTACGAGAGCATTCTGTCTGTGCCTGGGAGGAAGAGTCATTCATATGGACATAAATCTCATTTTATCACTGTCATGCTGTAAACCCCTCATCGTCGCCCGGGGCCTTTAGGATGAAATCCAGGTTCCTTATGGGACATAGCCCCCACCCCGCCCCTAGCTGGCAAGTCCCCACTTCAGGGACTCCCGCCCCATACTTTTTACTGAACAGTTTAAAACTCCTGTAGTTTCACAAAGGCGATGCTTTAGCATTCGATGTGTCCACTCTGCCTGCCACAGCCTTCACATCCTTCTCAACCTGGGTAACGCTTTACTTGCGATTTGAGACTCGAGAGAGAAACACCCATTCTAGGAAGGCTTTTCAGAATCGTCACTGTGGCCAGGGCCCTGCTGGCACTCCCTGGCTTCCTTTGTCACCATCTCCTCTGCACGATATGCTCCTTGGAGCAGGAACCTGGATGCGTGCTTTCCCTCCAAGCACAAGGCCAACATCACGTGGGATATGTCACGTCTATGTCTTTGTCTCATGTGGGTAGCCACACTCGGCCTGAGTCAAAGGGGCCTAGTCAGAGAATAAGGGCCCAGCAGGTGCTTCCCACTCGGATTCAGGTTTACAAGTCTTAAAGGCGACCTGGCATTATGCAGGGGCTTCAGACTTAGTTCTGACTTTAATTCATAGTAAAGAAATGCATTTTACACCGCTACCCAGGAAACACGCGCACCCTACCCCACACAAACTAAAAGGAAGTTTCATCAATCAATCCTTATCCTTGCTATGGGGAATGAATTTGGCATTTTCTATTCTAATCTGTTCTTCCTGATTTCATTTACAAATCATGCTGTTAATGACCCACCGAACTGATTTCCTAACAAAAAACGGACTGGAACCTGGAATTTTAAAAACACTGATGTAGTAGAAGGAACGAGGGCTTTGGAGACAAACTGGGTGTACAGCTTGGCGCCTTGCACTGCCTGTTAGGACACCCTGACTAAAGGGGCTTGCGGCGCAGCCCGTCCCCCCTCAGCGTGAATGTGACCTCACAGCCAGCTGCCCCAGCCCCCACTCCAGAGTGACTGTGACGTCACGCCCACCCAGTGCTGCCACCTCAGTGAGTGCTGGTCCCCCCCCAGCCCCCCACCCCACCCCACGCTCACCTCTTACTACTCATCTTGCTCATTTTCCCCAGAAATCTTTGGGAGGTGAGTGGGGACCTACCCACACAGCCCAGTCCTACGTGCCAGATTTATTTTGTAAAGCTTTCTGAGACTGCTGCTTCTCAGCATTCCTGTTTCATGTACAAATGAACTGGAATAGCAGTGCAAGTATACTTAGCTGTTTTCCCTCTTAGTGACTTAAAGTGAAAGGAAAATTCAACTGAACATTTTGAATAAAGGACATCTGATCAATAAAACTGCCTAATTATTTATCTGAAAAAATGTGTTTCACAATGTTTAGAGAGCAAACTCAGTCTGACTTTCCTCCCATTTCACTGGTAAAAAGTCCTAGACTTGTTTTTATTGGACTGATGATCTGAACTAACAGCAGATCATCAGAGCTTGTCCTCAGAGCTGCCAGCTCTGCTCTGGGGCTGGGCACAAACCCCCAAGAGAAAACCATGGAGGTAAGGTACTTGTAGCATGCGGAAGACTCACCTGTCCTGCACGGCACTCACCTTAAGTGTTTCCACCTAACGTTGAATCAGGGCCAAAGCCCTTCAGCGCCAGCGCCAGGGACACCCACGGGCAGGGCAGGTAAGAGAAGAAGACCACAGCTCTTCCTCTCCCCCAGCTTGCCGACTTCCCACGTGGCAGGAGGAAACACTGTTGGTTTCGGTTTTCCAAATGACAAACAGGACGACCCATACATTTTCAGTATGTGATTAATGTCCTCATTCGTGTACTTTTTAAAGAACAGAGCATGTTAAAGTTTATTCCCTTCCTAGAGGAGATGTGGTCTGTTGATGAGTTAGGTGGTTTCTTCACTGCCCCTATTTCTCAGGCTGGTGGGAGGCATGACTGTAAATCTGTATGGGAATTACTTTATAGGAAATTCTCTACACAGAGTAAAGGGTAAAAGGCAAAGATGTTTTCCAATTAGAACAATCAGGGCCACTGGTGCCCCTGGCGCTGGCGCTGAAGGGCTTTGGCCCTGATTCAACGTTAGGTGGAAACACTTAAGGTGAGTGCCGTGCAGGACAGGTGAGTCTTCCGCATGCTGCAAATACCTTACTCCATGGTTTTCTCTTGGGGGTTTGTGCCCCAGCCCCAGAGCAGAGCTGGCAGCTCTGAGGACAAGCTCTGATGTCTAAGAAGGAGTCGATTTTATGGCTGTGGTTTGTGAACACGTGCAGCCTAACAAAGGCTGGCTTGGTCTTAAAATAAAAAAGACACAAGAATGTTATATGGGAAGCGGGTGTGGCTCAATGGATAGAGCCCCCGTTTACCATATGGGAGGCCCTGGGTTCGCTTCCCAGGGCCTCCTTGTGAGGTCAGGCTGGCCCGCGCGGTGCAGTGGGCTGATGCAGCAGGACCTCACAGCAAAGGGGAGATAAGCAGACACAGAAAAAATACACAGCAAATGGACACAGCAAACACAAGCAGCAAGGGGGGGATAAATAAATAAATAAATAAATAAATCTTTAAAACAAAACAAAACAAAAAAACAAGAATGTTACAGGATTTGCATCAAGGTTGATGTCTAACAAGCACAGCTGAATCGTGCCCTTTAGTACATTAGGCATTTGCACAGTCTGGTTCACAGAGCTGTTGCTACAAATATAAAAATACTGACAAAGCAAAATATTTGCAGACTAAAATGGCCTGTAGATTTTTTGAAGAAAATAACGAGGCAGAGAAGGCTAGACATTCAAGGTGAAGGCTGTATTCATTTATGGGAGTTTTTAACAAATTTAAAAATTTGAGTTAGAAATTTAAATTTTTTAGTTTTTTGTGAGAAATAGGCATGTGATAAAGATGTGTCTAAGACTTTGTGAATTCTGTGTTTGAAGCTAAACTGTGCCCTTTAGGTATACTATTTATGACTGGCAAAGCAACTTCCCAAGTCAAAGAGAAAAAAAAAAAGACATAAGGTTTTTTCAACATCAAATAGCTTTTACTAAACAACATTGATAAGTTAAGTGTGAGTGAGTCAGGGACATATGGATTAAATTTCCCTTGAAATACACATGGGTTTAAAAATTGAGGGCAAAATCCTGCATTTTAGAAATCCAGAATGTTTAAAAACACCATTTCCCCCTCCATACAAATTTCAGGTTGATTCAAATCTAGGGAGACTCTGTAACTGACACTATATAAAAATAAAAACGGAGAAATTTTTAAAAACACTAGTTTTGTTGGGGAGGGAGTGCTGAGCTAGGCGTGTTAGAACTGCACCGCATGAAGCGGGGGCTCTGAAGATGACGCCCTGAGCCAGGACAGCGCTGCGCCTGCCGGGCACTGCGCACCTCTGCCGCGCGTGCCCGCTCACCCACTGCACAGCGGCAAGGGGGCCTTTCTGTGCTCTTGCCTCATGCTTTTTCTTCTTTAAATAACACGTTTCTCTGAAAAACTCTTAGCTCTAAGCATTCTCTTGCTCCTTTTACATATTCCCAGGGTCTTAAGCTCTTCCTTCTTCCCATGTGCGTTGTATTTTGTTTTCCTCCCTTTTCTTAGCTCAGTTTTTGGATAACATTAAATTCATAGATAAAAAAACAATCAAACAAAACAAACAAAAAAACTGCTTCTGTTATCTGGATATTCCAAGTTAGAACATGTGAAGGTCTGAATTATCTAGCTGATCATCCTCATTGTCTACTTTCACTTATCGGGGTAGACATAGCCTGAAATGCTATGTACCATCACTTCCTGGCTATTCAAGTTCCTTGGAGGTAGCAGTCACAGAGCTACATCTCCTGAGGTTTTTTCCTATCACAGTCTTTAAGCCCCAGAGTTCTATATACTCACTGTGTTTTCAATGAACGTTAATGAGCAAGTGACCGAGTGAGTGCAGTGAAATAGAGATTTAGGGAGGCAGAAATAATCAACCTTAAGGAAAGTTCTAAGCCATGGTTTCCTTTTATTTATTAAACTGAAAATTTTAAAAAAAAATTGTGGTCATATATATCTGTAATGTGAAATCGGCAGTTTTACCCACTTTTACGTTGGTGTCACCTGCATTCACAGTGCCGTGCCACCAGGTACGACAAGGCTTTTTCATCGCCCCATGGGCAATGACCCCCCACTGCCTTGGCCCCTGGTAACCTGTACTCTACTTTCTGTCTTCATGACTTCGTGTATTCTAGATACTTCCTAAGTGAGTTCACTCATACAATGTTTTCAAGGTTCATACGTGTTTCAGCATATTATTACAAACCCATTCCTTTTTACAGCTGATTAATATTTCAAAGTGTATGTACAGACCACATTTTGTTTGTCCATTCATCTGTTGATGGACACTTGAGTAGTTTCTACCTGTGGCAATTGTGAATAATGCTGCGACCGATATTTGTGTACATGCATCTTTTTGAGACCCTATTTACAATTCCTTTGGATATAGACTTAGATGTGAAATTGCTGGTCACTTAGCAATTTTGTTAACTTTCTGAGGAACTGCCATACTGCTTTCCACAGAGCTGCACCATTTTATGTTCTCACCAACAACGCAAGAGGGTTCCAGTTTCTCCATATCCTCACCAACACTTGCTTTCCATTTTTTCCTGAGAGTAGCCATTCAAGTGGTTGTGAAATAGCATCTCACTGTGGTTTTGGTCTGTATTTCCCTAATAGCTAATGATGTTGAGCATCCATATGTCTTATTTGGAAATATATGTGTTCAGGTCCTTTGCCCATCTTTTAATTGGGTTGTTTGTTTTGTTTTTCTTGAGTTGTAACAGTTTCCTTTTTTTTTCTTTGGTATCATTCGATACCTGCTTTCATTTTAAATTATAGAAAAAAGATAGAAAATGGAAACAATCTTGACCAGTTAACAATAAGAAAATAGTTTGACAAATAAAAAAACATATTTCCTTCTAAACATCTGGAGAAGTACACCTGGGGATCGTGATGGGCTTTCACGGTGAGTCACGGAGGGAAGGCGACCCTTGCATTGACACATTTTCTTTCTCTTAATAGACTTCCTCCTTATTTATTTTTCTCATCTGTAACTTCACATAATTCATTTTCTCTTAGTTTAAGATTCTTGACCTTGGCAAATGTGTATGTGTGTGTAAAGGATTATAAACGTACCACTTACAAAACCCATATTCTGCTCCAGACCCAAAATTATCAAAATTACTAAGTTTGGGAAGTAACAGTAAAAGATTCTATATGAATTCCAATTCTCGTATATAAAGTATTTCTATTGTCAGTCAGCACATGTGACACAACTACCACTCTAAAACAAATGAAATACATTTCATTAGTGGCACACAATTTCTTTCTATTGGTTGAATTACACCATTCACTTAATAATCCATATAAATTTTAGACCATCTTAAATTTTAGCTACGCAAAAATTATTTGAAGAAATATCTTGATAAATTTAAAATTAAAATAAATGGGACTTAAGATTAAAATCAGTTGAATTATATTGATTAATCTCAACATTTAAAATAAAAACACAATTAGTAAATTGAAATTTTTAGTCACATATGGAATCTTAGTTGCTAATTTAATTTGATGAATCACTGCAAATTAAAAAGGTAATTAAAAGAAATTAAGTTAGGTGTTATGAATATAATAATTACTTAATTGATTGGCCTATTTCGATATTATGATTCATATTAGCCATTTGCTACAACACATAATAAATTGGTAATCAGCAATCATATACATTTAACTTGCCTCTTGAGATGAATAGCTTGGGAAGAAAAGGAACTAAAACTGAAACAGAAAACTGTTTGACATTCAACGCTACAGAACTTTTTAGAACATTTTACTTCTATTAAAACTAGAAGACTCCAAAAAAAATGTCTCCCAAGGAGAAAGGGTCAATATTAAGGTAAAACTGTGCTTAAAGCACAGCATTTATCAGATTTCTTTTTAACTTACCAGAATGATTATGTGCAACATATGTATAAATAAAGCTAAAATGAATGATTCCAAATATTCACAGACTTACATGGAGTCGGTGTAAAGACCGAATTATAAACTGAGGCTCTTGTTTTTACAGCATTTTAGAAAAGTCTTTAAGTATGCACAAGCACAAATCTTTGGTGTATTTTAGTTCAAACCATGTGCCAAGCATTTTTAAGGAAATAGTTTATATCCTTAACCTCCCGCCGACGGCGCCCCCTCTGTGGGGAGGGGGCCTCACTCCCCGCGTGACATCGGGGCAGTAAGCCCACCCATTGCGGAGACGGTGAGAGCTAACAGGCCCTGGGACGCTGCCTGGGCGCTCACCAGGCCTCGATGCTGCCATTCTTCTTGGAGCAGAAACTGATCCTCTCTCCTCAACAGAGCTCATCTTAACTCATTAGTCCTTTCCCTTAGCCTTCCGCAGTAACTAGATAATGTGATTTCAATCTGACTCTTAAGTAACACTGCATCCCGAATTAAATTACCGTGCGTGGCCTCTCAGCTGTGTGTCTGTCAGCAAAACAGGGCTTTGTCAAAAGAGCAAAGTGCACTGTGCATTAGCGGAATCTATGCCTATGACACACACATACCTAATACACGCCTATCGTTAAGTGTAGTGTGCTCATCAGATTTGGGTTTATAAAAATGGTATTCTTTCATGTGAAATCTAAAATCGAAGAATGAATTATTTTTATGATTTGAAATGTGTATTTCTTATATTAATGTAAGAAATATCACTAAGTCAAGTCATGAAAAGATAAATCCATAATTTTCATCTCAGAAATGGAAAATAGGAACTTATTTTACATAATATTCCAAGATGCCAAATATGAGGTTATATTAATACTGTATACAGATTTTAGTATTTCTTGCTTTTGGTTTGGATTTAGCACTCCTGTGATGGTGAAATTTTCTTTAGGCAGTTTAGTACTATCAGACTAGAATAATTTATGAATAAGAAAGGCATTATTATTTACCAAATTTTAATCTCTAAGACAGAAGTAACAATTATCTGGACAAGAATCTGACTGAACTTAAAATCTCTTATGAATTTATGTGGTCTGAAACTTCACTGACAGCAGATTTTTTGCACCTAAGTGTAATGGTTTGTAATTCACTTCTAAAAATGATTTTTCCACGACATTGTCAATACCACGCCAGTCTGGATTGAGAAACAGGCTTCGGCACTTAAACTGAATCTTTACGAGCCTCTAAGCTCCACTCACTAGTTCAGTGGTCCGTCCTTTTCCCTTCAGGGACAGCCAGCGCCTCATTCTTTTCTACTGCATGCAAGGTCCAGGGTAACATTTGTAGGTCTGCTCTATTCAAAATGCACACTACAGACTAGGCAGAGGATCGTGTTTTAGGGCAGTCTGTAAGCTTTTCCGGGGCCTGCCAGGATGGAGGCGGATGTGGGCAGGCAGCAGATGTGTTCAGACGGAAGGGAGAGGAGTCTTGTAGGATGACTCCGTCAAAAGGCAAACAATTCGATATGGAAACAATCATCTCAAGTGTACTTTCACTGTCCTTTAGGGACTTTAATGTAACAATGCTGTTTAGGGAATTTGGTTATAAAAATAAATTAATATTAATAATTACGAAGGCTGCCATTAGAGAAAAATCTGAAGGGGTTTTTAGACTTTGTTTGATTGGGCCAATGGTATTACAGAACAGATCTAATTACAATAAACTTCAAGGGACCAGCCAAATTTGTATCAACTGATTAATTGTCTTACAATGGAAACCAACAAAACTAAAACTTATTTACTGTGGAATCTGTGACAAACATTTGGTCACAGACTTAAAATTAGTTTTAACTTGGAAAACTCGTTTACATGGTTCAGAAATGTTAAGGACACAAGCATCCTCCTGGAACTGGTGCTGGGATAACCTTGTTAGCACTTTCCTAATCTAGCAGAGGGAGTATAATATGCCATCTCCAGTTTACAACTGGCGGTAACAAATCTTTGGTACAATGTCGAACTGGTAGAAATAAATCCCTGGAAGCTTTCATACAGCCATGCCAGGTAATTTTCAATGTGGCCCTGGGAACAGGCTTCTGTTTTGTAAACAGAATGAGAATTACGAGTCCACCTCTCTATTTGTTACCTGCCACCCCCACACTATATGGGCTGAACATGCTGAACTGAGGTAAGACTCGGCCACTTTGTGAGACTCGAAAGCAGGAATCTGAAGTTGAGACCTAGGACATGACTCTGTGGCCCTCTCAAGCCGTGCATGAAGCTGTGTATAGACTGAATGAAGGGAAGTGCTTTCACCAGATCCTCAAAGGGGAAGGCGTGAGAAGAGCTGCTGGTGGTGACGCGCGAGAAGAGGAGGCTGGCGCGTTCCAGAGCGCGCTCTACCTGACGCTGCGTTGGCGTCTCAGCGACAGGTGGAGGTCAGCGAGCCTAGCCCCGCCCAGCCATGCGGGTGGGGGCATGCAATCGTGTACAGTTCATCTTCTCTCTCTGACAGAAAGAGCTGTTCTCCACTACACAGAGAGAGGAGGCCATTCACTCACGGCGAGGAAAAGACACTTTGTTCCACTGCAGAAATGAGACAAAGTGAACCACTCACCTTCACGACTGAGCATCTTCGCGGTCACCAGCACACATTTATTTACCAGGAAATGATTTTAGATTCAGGAGCTGTGTGTTTACTACTCACAACAAACGGAGGAAAGCCCTTCAAGCGCATACCTGCGAGATTGTCCATCTCCTTCTCCTGGAGCAGGCTGACGGCATCGTCGTCCCCCTCGAGCATGAGCTCTGCCTCGGCGCTCTGGTTCACGACCGCCTGGCTTCTGAACGTTCTCTTGGACTTGACGACATCCTCTTCCGTGCCTAAAGGCAACGGGAACACAACAGCCTGGGTCACTGGGCGTGCCTGGCTCTCAGCGGGTCCTCGCACTGGGCAGCGGCCTATGAACCCAGGCTGCGGGGGCCTACCACTTTATTACAGGACACTTTCACTTCCTGTAGCTCGTGTGGGCGTCCCAACAATTCTGTAAGGAAGGGCGGGAGGCCTCATCGCCTGCCCTCCACCTGCAGATGAGGAAACGGGCTGAGGCCAGCTCCGCGCCCCACGCAGGGCCCGAGAGGCTGACTGCGGGGAGGCCGCGCCCTCAGTGCTGTCCAGTGACCCCGCCGGAGACCTGCGCCTCGCCCTGGACTCAGTGTCCTGAACCATACATCACCCACGCTCACACAGATGCACTTCTGTGCAAAGTAGCTAATTGACTGGAGCCTTCTTAAGAGTAGATGATAGAGGTGTGAAGACGAGAGGAAAACTGGCCATCATGGGGCGGCAGCACAAGGCGGGGTTAGGAACGAAGCAGGTGTAAGGCCCACTTCACAACAGCGTCTCCTTACCAATTAAGGGAACACTGGTTTTCTCAAATAATCCCTTTATTTTGCTATATAAAAGAACACAAAAAGATAAAATCTAAACACACACATAAGTGAGAATAAAATTGAAACATAGCAAAATTTGATCTGGTATTAACATGTCAATCAATGCAAAGGTCAAGAACAACAGTGGAAAAGAATTCCTCATGGATTTGACTCCTTATTTACGTTCAAAGACCTGCTTTGGCAGCTGACAATGATCTAAAATTATCTAAATTGCAAGCAGATTTTTGTGACTTATATTAGAAATGCTGAAGTTCATTCTGGAAGAGAACGCTGGAATGGACGGGTTCTAGCTGTGCTGTCAGCCATGGGCACCGAGTAGCAGCATTCCCTAGGAAGTCACTTCCGGTTTGGGGTGGGAGCCTGGTAAGCCAGACCTGCACGGGGTTGTGGTGCACCATTCTAGGGGATGCTATGGTGCTGTGGACACTGAAGGTGCTCTCCAAGCCGTGCCATGCCTCTGTCCACAATTCTTCCAGGCACAGTTCATATTTCTGGTCAGTTCTCCCAGGCCATGCCATAAGAACCCTAACAGTCCAGCCCTGTTTCTGGAAGAGCATCCAGCTGCCGTGGGACTTGCACTGCACAACAGCGCGTCCGCCTCTTTGTTTCTTTGAGGCTGTACACTTCTTTTAGTCAGTAACTATGAGCCCACTCTGTTTGCAAAAACATGAACCAAGAGACTCAAAGAGAGGCCACAGAGGAGTAAAAACACGTGCTCAGGACACAGTCCCGTTGCAATGACATCGTAGAGCATCGCTGCCTGTCTTCCCAGCTCTTACTGGACAAGAGCATGGCAAATGTACAGCTTAACAGAATAAAGTAACAGAATGTTAACTACTGCTCCGGAGACAAACAGCGTTACCACCAGCCAGCGCTGCGTGGGGTGGAGAGAATTAAACAGGTTACGTGTGCACTCTTACATGGGCCCAGATTTCTGGGATAAAGATGGAGGCCGGTCACAGAAAGCTCTGGAAGCTCGCCTGCGCTGTTTGCTCTCTTGGTGACAGAAATGCAGCATGGCAGCCATCTGCTGGCCTGGCTACCCTCACGACACGTCTGCCTCTCTGGGAGCAACTGAGTACAAGAAACTTGGGGCGTGCATCACTTGAGAACACGAGGGGCAAACCCAGGACTTGGAGGAGGCGGTCGCCCTCGTGACGGGCTGTGTCTCTCCTCCCGGCTGCTTCTCCAGGTGGCCCCGAGTGCCCTTCCTCTGCTGCCCTGGCTGAAGCGCCCTGACAAGCGACCTTGGGGCTGGGCACCGCCAGGGCGGCCCCCGTGCACCCCAAGACCAGGCGTGAGCGGTTGCCCTCAGGCACTTCCTAACAGAGCATCCCAGGATATGCCCAATTATTAGTGATTTGCCTTCAGTCTGGGGGCAAATTTGGGAATCTATTTATTTCACATGCAGGAGAACTTGGTTCTTTACCTTAAATAGCCAAGGGAGCCCTTGTGTATGAAGTCGGCTTACTAAAGTAGGTTTTCCCTTGCATCACAACCATGTGTAATCAGCCTTATCAGTGAAGAAAAAAGCTTCGCGTTACCCTTGTTATTAAGTAAAACTCTGCAATAAAAAATGTAGTAGAAGGAAGGTGAGCTGTGAAAAGTATATCGAGCTTTTAATTTTATGCCCTCTAGTGTGTTTTTTTTTTTTTGCCCTCTAGTTTTAAAGCACTAAAACGACCATCTTTTAAAGAAATACAGTCAATCTCCGTATCAGTACATTGACCTAACCTTCTCCTGCATAAGTGTTCTCAGTTTGCAGCTCAGTAAACTTCCTGATTTTATGGGACTGCGCCAAACATTTATCTAAATTAAAGTGCACACAATCCAAGGTGCTTTTCAATCACAATATCCTTTATGAATCAGAGTCCCATCTATCAAAATTACAGGCAAAAAGAGGTGAGGCCTCAAAGGGCTGCCTCATTACGAGGCTTGTAAACACTCTCCTTAGAAAGAATTGGTTTAACAACCAACAAATCAGAATCTGATTGGGAGGAGAATTTATTTGAAATCATCTATCTTCAGAAGACATGTTGGACGGCATGCACTTCTTGGCCTCTTTAGCCATTCATCAAGAAATTAACAAGCAGATACCACACAAAGCCCCAGAATGCCTAAGCCTTGGGGACGCGGATTGCACGTAACACTGAGTAGAACAGATACTCTCATTTCCTAAGAAAACTTTAAAATGCCATAAAGCTTTCACAAGCTTCAGAAGGAAAAAAATGCCACCAAACTATCGAATGATGAAGCCAAATCTAAAACGACACTTATTTCCTATGTCATGTTACAACTAAATGCATGAAAGCATTCTATACACATTAGACTTCAGTGAACTTGTAAACGTGAGGCTCAGCCTGTGAAAACGTGACGTGATAAATGCATGTCGTATGTTACATGCTATACAACGGTGTACACGGACCTCCGTAATGTTCCCTTCTCATAAGGTTTCTCTTAATCTCCAAGGGTTCCATGAGGAACAAAGTATATGTGAAATAAAGTGAAACAAGCCCAAACGTTTCTAGTACTGCAACTAAACCCTATTATTAACAATATTGTTACTAAGGTAACTGTTGTTATTTTAAATAGTTTTATTATTATTCTAAATAAGTATAAGTTAACATGGAAACAACATATTGGAGACATTCCATTATCTTAGTAAGTTTCAAAGAGTATGTCTACCTGGAATGTAAATAAATTGGAAGGCAAATACATTATTTCATTTTCCCATTACATCCTTTTCTACTGATCAATGTAGACAGTTATTATAAAGAAAAATACTACTTTGTATAAGATTTTATTAGTTTATGTGTTTAAGGAACTATCCTATAGTCAACCCTAAAACATCTATGCTAATAAGGAAAAAGTAATTCACCATAACAGGTAAATCGCACACGTGGCACAGGGAGAAAACACATTAAACCCACACACAGCCAAAGGGAGCCCAGCACCAGCTTCCTGACAACTGTATGTTATGGTCGCTATTTATTTCACACTGACTGTGGAAACAGGGCTTTGATTTGTCATTGATCAAGAGCTACATATATGTACGTATATATGTACGTGCACATATGTTTATGTGGGTGTCTATCAACTGTGTACTAACACATTCCCGATGTGATTTTATCTGCACAATTTAAATACATGGCTCTGACTCATAAGCTTGCCCCTGGTTACCTGACCTCACTTTCTTACTGATTTGACCTTTTTGCACCTTATATTCAGCAAGAGCGGAAAGCTTTTGTTCCCAAACATGCCACATTGTGACATGTAAGTTCTTCTGCATGGAATTCCTACCTGCCTTGTCCTCCAAGTTTCAGTTTAGTCTATGCTCCATTCTCTGTGTGAAGTTTTTATCTTATAAAGAAGCCATAACATTGCCACTGTTTACTCTGGAGACTTTGATTTAGGGACTCTCTAACCAGACTTTTAATTCCCAATGCCTCAAGCATCATGTCAAACTGGCAACTGAGAAATGACTGTTGTGTGAGTATGTGAAAACCCAAACATAATTCCACATTAAAGCTTTTATATGTACTTTATTTTAAGTTACTTTTTGTTCTTTAGATTCTTTATATTCCAGCATGAATGTTAGGCCACATGATTTGCTCTTCTTACTTTATTGTTCCCAGTAGCATCTATTAGGAACATTTTTTTTTTTTTTTTTTTTTTTTCACAAAAAGCCAGACCATTCTCTTTATTTCAGTTTCCCAATTGTGAAAGGGAATAAGTGTTTTTCAATTTGGCCTTTAC
>JAQZBX010004692.1:0-27293 GCA_029593785.1 Cabassous unicinctus | reverse complement strand
AAAAGATTATTAACAGAGCATAATGGGCACGTAATTTAAAACTGAGCAAGAATGTAGTCAATGCTTTACTGCTTACAACAGTGGAGATTGAGATTTATGTACAGGGCAGAAAGCAGGCCAAGTGAGGATTCAGAAGCCCAAACAAGATGCTGCACGCATCGAGCCCTGAGCACGCTGCCTAGCCAGTGTCGGGTGTTCCAAGTGCTGGCTTCCGTTCCTTCGGCCGGATTACTCTTCCCTGCACCAGGCTGTCATGGTGTCCACCACGGTGCAGAGTCGCCCGCCACCTCCTGCACTAGACTAGATGCCCCCTGAAGATGGGAGCAGGTAGCTCAGGGGCCAGTAACTGCTTATGACATCGAATGGGGTGAAAACAGCTTCACTTTAAAAGTTGTTGTCCCCCAATACCCATACTCATTTAAAGCTATTAATTGAAATTATATAAGCACCAGCATATCTGACATGCTTTTAAATTTCATATATAGATTTCCTGAAGATTTAAATATGCTCAATGCCTTGGATATGTGAAGTAAAAAAAAAAGGAGGAAATTCTGTTTTCTCAAAAAAGTTGCTACCAAAATTTTGCTTTAGCAAATCATATGGATAAGGCATTTAACATAGAGTTCTCTTTCATCTTTGCAAGAAGACTGGCAGAATGGAAGGTTAGTCTCATTTTAATTTTACCTAAATGTACTATCAGGAAATTCAAATGTTTCTAAACATTAGGAAATTTGTTTTTCCTTTTCTGAGGGAGAAATTCTTTTCAATATACACCATTTCATAATGTTCTTAGCCTATAAAATGCATTTTGATAAAATCTGCCCTCATGTAATATAAAATGCTACAATTAATTTTCAAACCTGAGTACTTTTTTTTAGATGCATATGAATACTTTGGGAAATATTAAGATAAAGGTGACTTTTTCTTATCAAAGCTGAAGCTGGAACAAAAAATATCTTTACAGCCAGTCTTTTAGTAATCATAAATGACATTATTTAAGTTCTACTAAAAGGAAAGGGGACTTTTAAGATAAATATACCTCTAGACTAATTACATTAGATATGGTGACATGATCCCATGCAATAATGTAACAACTTTGAATATTTCAAAAAAGGTGAAAGAATGCTTCCTATATTATACTGAGAAACCCATTCTCTCTCAAAAATATATTATGTTGATCTTAATGTATCTGTGAGATAAAAGGAAAATAGATTCATACAGAGTATGTACTTCATTGCAACAATTATTTACTGTCAGGTAAATATTTTTCCTTGCCAATCATTTAAGTTCAAGAATAAATTTTTTGTTTGACTTTATAGCATAGACATAGAACTTCCTTCCTTAAGAGACACAGATGATGGTGACATAAAAGGAAAGACCACTTTCCTTCTGAAGGCTAAGGACTAAAAAAACCCTTCCGGAAAAAAAAGGAATTTGTAAGGAAAAAGACCTTTCTGTAGAAAAATTCCAATAGTAAAAACCATCAGTGATACTGAATAAAAAACACAGTATCAGAAAGAACGACCAGAAATCACAGGTATCTTTTTTTCTCTTTTATTCCCGCAACTCTGAGTCAGGGGCCTCTCTTCAGCAAGAAAAAATCATTTTATAAGAGCAAGCATTTCCATAAAAGACAGAGACTGTTTCCCAAGAAACAGGAATTTAGTGGTTTCAAACAGTTTATGTAAACATTTGAGTAAATTTAATAAATGAAGGCACCCAATTTCTCCATTCTTAGTTGCTGGTATTTTAGTCTGACTGAACTGTATTTAACCATGGCTTCCCACATTAATTCATTTTTGTTGACAGAAATCTTATTGCATAATACAAAATCAATCTTTTCTATACTACCATACAATAAAACCCCCAGGAAACCACCTTCAAATTTATAATGGACTTGACTCAGAAACGGTAATCCTTATCTGAATCAATAATTGATGGTCTTTATGGGCCAATTTTAGAACATAATTATATCACATACGATTAGAACACAGCATCCCTTTTGCTTTTCACCAGGAGGAACTTGTACAGACTGCTTTTAAAAACATCAGACAGAAACATCATACCTTCAGGTAAGCTGCTCTTGGAAAGCTGGAGGAAGATATTTCAGTGGTATTGTAAACACGTAGGTTTGGCACTCTGGGTATTAATTAAGATGAAATGGTCTTAGGAATTCTCCAAGTGTTAAATTCTTATGCTTGTCAACAATTTACTGGAATTTAAGAAGTAAGAGAAGAAAATGGCTACCTAGCCCCAACAGTTACTGTTCAGTGGAAAAGGACAGCAAGGGCACTTGCAAGTAAAAGAATTGGATCAATATTAACGTGATTTTCATTTCATGCTTCCCCAACTCCAGAGTGCCGACAATATACTCTGATTATGTGAACTGCCTCAGAGTAACACAGAAAAGGTTATTAGAGCAAGAGGTGGGAATGGAATGCACTCTTTATATTGACAGGCCTGCTAATAGAGTATACTGATTTTCACAGGCATGCAATGCATTTTTACAATTTGGTTCTGACAGCAAAAATGGAATTTCATTTATTCCTAATTCGAAGTATTCATATGTAAGCAATATTTTTTAGAGCAAACCAACAAAGTGGATATTCATAAGCAGCATTTTTAAACAGAAAAAATTCAATTAAAAAGGGGCAAAAATGTTACTGAATTTAAGTGCAGCACTACACAAGCATGAGATGTTAATCTTAGTGGAGTGAATGCAGAAAGCTGCATTCTATGCTTTTAAAAGCAAATTTGATAAACCCTATTTTAAGAATACACATGATGGTAAATAAAGGCTCTTTCTGCATCTTAGGCTGGATTTCACTTGAGTAGGATTTTGATTAGCCCTGGAGTTAGGGTGCTTTGTTAAATATTTAAAATAGGAATCATTATATTAAAAATCACACGGGGATAAAACGTAGCAAAGCTGGGCCAGTTCGGAAACCTCTATATAACACAAGGAGTGGCGAGAAAGCATGACCCACCTTTGTGACTGGCTGTGTGGGCGCAGAGTTTGGTCCCTATGTTAGCACATGCTTTGAAAAAGGCGAGCAGGAAATACACCAAAATGCTCAAGACAGTTATCTTTATGGGTGTGTGTGGGGACAATGGGTGATTATCTCCCTGTTTTTTAAAAAGTGCGTTCTAGATTTTCTACAACGAGTATATGTCTCTATTCTTTATGGGAGAGAGGAGAGGCGGGAGGGAAGGGAGCGCACGTGTGTCAAGAGGGGCAGAAGGCAGACGAGTAGCAGGATGGAAGGAAGAAAGTTCTGGTGACTTTTAGAATGAAAGAAGAGACACACTGGACAACGTGGAATAGGGCTCAGGGGGTGGGGGGCATTCCTCTGGCAGTGGATGGCATCGCCTGGGGAACGCACTGGATTTTTCTTTTTAAAGGCTGTCATGAAGTTCATTGTGGAAAAATTACTTTAAAACTGTGGGATTATGAAGAATGGGGACAGGAGACTTTTTGAGAGGTGAGAAATGGCTCAGAGACAAGGAAGGAAGAGACAATTAACAGAAATTTCTCCTTAGTTATTAAAAAAGGGCATATCTAAGAGAGAGTGCTGATATAGGTTATTTAAAGCACGTTTAAAGATATGAAAACAATTTAAACTACAATTTTATGAATGGCCAGGAAGACACATCTAGTTCATCTGTTCTGAGGTGTCTTTCTAGATGACAAGCTGGAAGAGTAAGTGAGAAGTAGGAAAACTTCCAACTGTGCAAGTTTCAGTTAATGCACTTGCAGTTTGAAATTCCAAGCGTGTCTACAGGAACATGCTGTGGCAGTGAGAGACCGCTGTCTGGGCTGTGCTTCAGCTCCATCTCCCACCTACTGGTTAGTATGCCACGTGAGATCTGTGGCCTGTCGCCTCCCCAAACTGGGACCCTTAAGTGGCTTCTGCTGACAACCCCTTCCCAACATGGCCCCACAGGACCTCCTCCACCTCACCTTTAGATGACCTGCCCCACTGTCCTGTGTTCTGTCACCTGCCCACCTTCTGTCCCTGCACACGAGGCTGTGTTGTGCTGTCCCTTTCCCTGAAGGCCACCCCCCACTGACTGAGCTGGGAAGACCCTCAAGTGTCCTTTCAAGCTCAGCTAAAGTTCATTTCTTCAGTTAGAGCCACCTTCACTGAGCTCCCACAGCACATTTAACATACCCTGATTAGAATATTTATCATACCATATTGCGATTATCAAGAGATGTGACTGTGTGTACACCTTGCCAAACATTAGTTTAGAAGATAAGCATGATGATGAGGAGCGATCTAAGCGAGAGCCACTCTACCAGGCAGTGACTGTGTTAACTTAACTTCATCAGCACCTTACATTTAACAGCCTTTGATGCTCTATGCCGAAATAAGGGGCAAACATATAAAAACACATTTCAGATTGCTTCTCAGCATTTTGGCCGAGATCAAGTGTGAAAACAGATTTCATAATTTGAAATGCCATACGCATAGACCTATTCCATAAAAATCCCATCTTTCAATGCTGCTATCGAAAATGATGAATGGTGTGTTTAAAATACTAGGTGTAAACCTTGAAATTAATCAATTATCACTTAAACAGAAAATAGCGACTAAGTATTCACAATGTATTAATGTGATGCTTCAAATGGAATAGACAGAAGATACTGTTCCTGCCCTCAGGTGGCTTTTGTTTCATATGACGATATGAAATATCTAAAATCCAAAATACTTACTGAAACCTTTACAAAGTGATCTGTCATCAGGTGCCAAATCGTAAGGACATCAAAGGAAGAAGCTAGGGATGCCTTTGTTAGATTTCTGTAAACACCTCTGCCCACACTTCCTGCTCTGATAAAGTCCTCATCTTCTGTGACAGTTCCTAAGTAATGACTTCTCGGAAGCCCGCCACGACCCACCAGGCTGAGTCAGTCACTCCCACCCTGCGCTTCTTCATGAGCTGCCACCTCCCTCTGTAACCGTGTCTCGATCTTGGCTCTCCTGACCCTGGGGAAGGACCTGTCCTGCCTAAGGCTGGAGGTTCATCAGCATTCCGCTTCTCTATCCGCTGGACGCTGGCAGCAAAGCCCCAAAGCTGCGACCATCGCAGTGCCTCCAGACATGGCCGCACGTCTCCAGGAGATCCCAACCCCAACCAGGAGAGAACTACTGCGCTGGACTACGCGCTGTCAGAGCACAGAAAACCCGTCCCGCTCTCTCAATCCCGAATCTAGCACGTGCATGGCATATGGTAGTTGTTCAATAAATGCTTTTAAATTAATAGAGGGACTCTCCCTGGGAATCTGTTTGGAGCCTACAATCTGGATCCTCAGCATAAAAATGGGTGGTTTTTAAAGAATATTTATTAATATAAAATTGCTATGTAGTATCTGTAAAATGACGTTTTATAAACATATTTTGTAATTTAGTATTTATATAATCCACTATAATTATTTTATGAGATTGTGAAATCCACAATGTGAAGAAAAGGCTATGATCTGAAAATATGACCCTGACACCAGAAATGGCTGAAAGGAGTTTTTCTGCCACTCTTCCTTTCTCTCCCTCTCCTCAAAAAAATCACATTCATAACTTTTCAGTAATTATTCTAGCCAAAACCAGATCACCTATTTCATTCCAAATATGGGGATTCAATTAATAATATACTAACATGGAATTATCAATGAACAAAAATACACAATATTTTTACTGGCGTCTCCGCATAATAAGTAGTTAAGTCAAAAAATCAAATCACCTTTTCCAAATGTTATAATAACTACAAACTATTAACAAATGCCATCAGATGATCTGCTAGTTCCTTTCTCAATAGTCGTATAGCTACATTAGTAGTATTTTTCACTCTCAGTGCTTTTCTTATCTCTTGATGACTGCAGGCCGTACAGTTCCAGTAACCCTGCACATGCCATCAAGAGGTAGCTGATTCCGGATTTGTTATGGAGCTGCTTTTTATTCACCAAGGTCATAGCGTGATGGCTTCACAAGCTTAGATAAATCAGGTGTTAAGCAGCCCCATCTCCAAGGAACCTAAGAATATTCTCATTTGCAGTTCTCAGCATATCTTGTTATTTACTGCCAAAGAAATGACTGATTAACTTTGTCATCTTTGCTCCAGGTTTTCACTCTTTGGGCCGCAGCCGCCTGCCCTATGCGGCGACGCCTGCTCAGACCTATTTAAGCCGATGTCTTTGATCACAGGCGTGGGGAGCCTGCGGGCTGAGGCTCTAATGAAATATTGTTCCACCGTAATTTTATGGAAGGAAAACAGAGGCCTGACCGGTAACTGACAGCGACACAGACTACCAAAACGTGCCAAGATTTTGTACTAGTCCACGGCAGCTATTATTTCCATGGACCAGAAGTTAACCAGTCTCAGTTATATTTTAATATATAAACAATATGCAAAACCCTCCTTTTCCATTCATTTTCTCATTAGCTAATTTACCCTGAAGAATAAAACACCACAGGTCTGTGGGTCTAAAATAAGTTTATGAGCTTTAAAATGTTTTTCTTATATTCTTCTATTGCTATGTTCTCTAACATTCCTGGTAATCAATTAACTTTGCACGTCTATGAGATTTTACTATTAGAAAAGACTTAAATAACACCTTCAGTGCATGCAAATTTAGAACACTATCAGGAAAAAATTACACGCCTCCAGGCTTTTATTAGTCACATTCCAACACCAGAGGCTGAAAGTATATCACATCACACCGAATCTTTTGCACATGACAACCTCATTAATTATTCACCTCATTAGTATTACTAAAAGGCATGAAAATCTCCATCGTGTTAAGGGCATTTTCCAACAGAAAAAGGCAAACCAAAAGTTTTAATAATGAAATCTAAAGGAAATCTGTTCAAAGTAAATATGAAATAAAATTTTTGTCCTTCATGACTCTTGAAATTCTAATTCTGACAGTTTGCTTATTTAAAAGAAAGCATTGTTAATACATTTGCTTTAAGGTTCCAATTAAATGGCTTGAAAATAATGTTATGATATGCCTGCCTATCACATGGAAGTTTAGGAAAATTTAATCTGAAGGGTTTGCCTGACTTCAGGATATCAAGAAAAAGCAAGTCACTCAAAACACTTTTATTAAAACATGAAGTCTGCTAACTCAGGTTCACCTTCCTCACACCAGGTTCTGAAACAGTATACTCCACAGACGGACCTGAGCAGGCATTCCAATCCCAGGGACTGGTCCGATGGCCACGTAAATATGCCCTGCGTAAGTAACTGACAGCTACTCCTCCCACTTCTGCTACTTATTTAAAGTTTGGAAAACTGTGATCACTGATACAAATACCTAGCCATACTGAAAGTTCCATCCACAAAACATTCTTTTGTTCCTAAAACATTTTTGTTGCTATCATGTAGACGAATTTTGACCAAAGTTGATAGCAATTTCTGTGCATTTAATACTTTCAAGATAGAATGTAGCAACAGGTACATTGAAATACCATAGTTATTTAACAGAGGGAAAACAAGTTGACTTTCAGTTTGTCCTAGAAGCCCACGCAAAATTTGTTGGTGTGTGCTATAAATACAGCCTTTATCTATCCCTACCCAACACCAAAATATTCAATCATTTGGATGTATGCACACTGCCAAACTTCAAGATACTTGAACACATTTAAAATGGTTTAATGGTGGACAAGAAAGAGCTGCCCAGACGATGGGCTGAGAATTTTCTTACTTTTAGATGCATGTTCTGGCAATATGAGAACACAAAAGCTTTCTTTAAAATATATGGAACTGGTTTTCAATTAAATTTTTCAGCATCTATTTCTATTAAACGACGTGCTTGGTAATGATTACTGGTATTTTCTTCCGATTTCTCCCTAAGAAGTCCTTTATATACTTAGGTTAGTTGGGCACATGAAGAGGTTGGGAGAGGTCTACACTGTATGTTTCTCTTAGCAGTTTGAATTCCTCCCTCCGAATACAATTTGCTCCAGGGAGTGCTTTCCACTCTCCTCACTTTCCAAATTTGGCTTGAACTCCCTACCCAATTCGGAAAGTGTAAGGTATGAAACTGTGATGAAGGCCAGAATAGTCTAGAATTGCATTGCTCTCCTCCGCCTGCACGCTGTGACCTGCCAATGCTGGGAGGGCTCTGGGGGAAGCCTGGCTCAGGCACCAGGCAGCTTTCCTGAAGACTCCTGGCTGAGATGGGGTCTTCGTTCTAGAGATGCAGAGGATAAAGGCAGACTCCTGTCTCCTTTTACCGAAGAACCCAAAGCAGCAAGTGGCCCCAGAGGGAGAAGAAAACAGGTTCTGAACACTTCGTTGGCCACACCACACTTTAGAAGACATACAGGGGTTGTTAATTCATGCCTACACCTCGTACCTACTTCAAAATGAGAGTATTCTTTTCTACTGTAGCTTCATTAATGATAGTTACTAAATTATTAAAATATGACTTTCAGTCTCAAAAAAGATTTTAAGGAAAAGATTTCAAATGTTTCTGGTAGACTGACACTGGTTTAACAATGGAAAATATTTTACAAATCAAACATATAAATTACAGTGTGTGTTTTTTTAAAGAAACAAAATAACATTTTCTAACAGACCCTCTTTTTGGAAAAAGTAAACTGTAGAATGCAGATCTTATGCAATTAAAGAGTTTGGTGACTCAGTATCACTAATAATATGACAATAGCCTAAGCTCTGTTAGAAATTGTCTCTAGATGTTTCTAATTTCACTTGAGATAAACTCAAGATGAACTGGTGAAAGAGTCTAAATTATATTGTAAGTGAAATGAAGTTTTAATAATTTTAAGTTCATATTATGATGCATGTCACTGCTAAGTAGATATTTTTATGAAGCTTTCCAACAGAGCACAAAGAGAGCAGAAAGATGAGGCTGGCATCAAATCCTTAGGGCTCTTGTGAGCTGGTGAAAGGAATCCCTTACAGTACAGGCCACTGATAATTTTTTCCCAGCATATTTTGTTTTTCTGCACAGTTACTTTTACTAGTAACTTTGCAACTTTTATTTCACATGAAATCTTCATGTGCTGACTGAATGATGGTTTCAGCCCTACTAAGTTACATCAATTAAAGCTTAGTGGGACAACAAATTTTAAAAGTTTTAAAAGTTTTCCACATTATGTCCTTTTATTAGGATGACACATTTTCCCTGCTCAGTCGCTCAAGAACATGAATGGTATTACATGCTGAAAACTATGCAAATTTTAAAACACATGACTCATATATTACTCTCAAAGAAATGAAAATTAACATGATAGAGAAAACAAACAATTCTAAGAACAAAAGTGGTTAATAACAAAAATACGTGGACAGTGCTCACTACTGGTATTTTTGGAGTGTGTACGGTTCACGAAACTCTCTTTTGAGCAATAAAAATTAAACTTGTTAGAGCACTTACAATTTGGTAAACAGATGAAATATTCCGATGTATACTTCTTGATGGACAAGAATCTAAAGTAGTGGTATTTTTACTAAAGTAAAAAAAATATTTTGATATTTGCTTTTCATTGTACATTTTGTAAAGGACAACTGAGGCTACACTTTTACTGTAGTGTGGCAGCTGACGATGCCTTTAATGTGTCAGTCTTTTCCAAACTTCATTTGCAACCACTGGAGAAGGGGGGATTTAAACGAACAGACAGGAACTACATTGCTCTCCCTTTCTCTTTTTGATGAAAAAGACTAGAATAGACTAGGATTAAATAAAAGGTATCATGTGATGAGTGTATTGATAAGACATTTTTCTCAGTTACTTTTACAATTGTGTGCATGTGTTTGTACATACAGTTATTCATGAAAATATCTAAGTCTAAGCACAAGATTACCATGTGATATTTATTTCTCGCTTTGAGTCTTGGCCACCAAAGCCTGAAGAAGTGGATTTTACCTCACTCAGGCTGTGCGAGAGGGACGCTGGGTAACTATAGTTATGTGGAGGGAGTGTCTTAATCTGCTGAAAAGGTGGAAGGGTCTAAAGACATCTAGTGTGAGAAACAGTGGGCTGATTAATTGTAATGTCAGTGATGCAGAAGGGTAAAGCAGAACAACATCTTTCTGATTCATGGCATGAGGAATCTCAAGCACTACTGAGAAGAGAGCTCCTCAGCCACAGGGAGGCAGCTCACACACAAGCACTTCCGTGGAAGAGCCACTGGCACTGACCATATTCTACTGCAGCTTTGAGCAGCGCTTCGGCATGAGTGGAACCGAATGCGTTACGAACAAATCGTCTCCTTCGACGCAGATCATCTTCCCAGTAATCCAAACGCCAGAAATCATGCAATTGGCTAAGAATGGGAAAATAAAGAAACGGGAATCACTATTAATAAAATACATGACGAGACGTGTTTTTTCATAACATTAAAGCTTTATCTCTTTGATCTCAATGGAAAATTAAGGCTATTTTTGAGATATTTATATTTTGCACTTGTATTTGGTACATATATGTTTCCTATACAAATGAACAAAACTTAAAATAATACCATTCTAATATTCTAGGCATTATAACACTAGCTCTTTCTTTACAATGTTCTTCCTTCTACTAAAAACATTAATCATAGGGCGTTTAGTAAAAAATGCGCCATCAAATTACATGTGTGAATGGCATAGTTTGCTTTCTTTTACCCTGTTTATAACAAGGCTTATAAATCACAGGAGAGACCTCACTACAGTTTGCAGTTTAATGATCAAGGTCTCTTAGTAGGCTGAATTAAGAAGTATAAAATATTGCCCACTTGAATTCGGTGGAACAATGATTAAAATAATGTGCTGAAATATTCATTGAAATAATTCCCCACTGCCCACAGCAACCTGAGAAAAGTGCAATTTTATCCATTATTAATAATCCTGAATTAGAACTGCAAAAAATTCCACTATGTGTAATTGTCTTGGTAAATTATTACTCTAACACTCCCAGAGTCCTCGGATGATTGTAGGGCTTTCCACTAAGACACACCGTTAACAACCAGGGCCATCCCTGGGTAGCACCGCTTTTTTCATTATAAAGCAACATTAAAAATCCATGAGGTATTTCAGACACTACTAAAATATGTTCATTATATATCTAATTGAACATCTGATGATTACATTTTTGTTTTAAGTGTAATTTCAATCAACCCTGGTGATAAGTGCCACTGCCTCAGAAGCCTGCCTTTCTGTACATAGTATTTGGGGCAATAAACTCAAAGATAATCTTCTTATTTTCCTGACCAGCACTATTCATAAAAACACATAAACTGCTTTTAGAGATTTTATTTATTTATTTATTTTTTACTTTTTTTGGTAGGAAAATATATCAGAGTAATTTTTGATTAAGGCAAGAACTGAATGTTTTGCTCATCATTATATTCCTAGCACAATACCTGGCACAGTATGCTTTTAATAAATATTTAATGAGTTAATTAAAACAATTTTTTACTTGGAAAATTCTACAGACATGAATAGTCATAGAGAACAATGATTTAATTTTAAAAAACATTTTGGATATTATGGGTATTTAATTTTATTTTACATAATTTAATTATAAAAAAACACAATAATGTAAAGAACATGCAAAAAGAATGATAAAATTACAAGCATCTGAAGTACATTTTCATATATTTATTTCTCTATAACTCAGAAAATCTTTCAAATAATTATCACCTGATGCATAATTGGTAGAAGCAGTATATCTCTAACACTAACTTAAAATAGGATCATGTATATCCTTGAAAATATAGACTGATCTCAGTGGTTAAAGCAAGAACGCTAAAATCTTGCTATATTCTCATTTCCCAGTGCTGTGAAGGTTTTCTTTTAGACTATGTTAAAATCGAGTAATTAAATACACCAGAAGAGACCAGAGAGGTAATGCCATGTCGAGCGTCTCCCAGTACACATCCTTTTCCTTACTTTCCTGTTAAGACCACTAAAAATCCTGGACATTATATATATAAAACAAACAAAAGACTCTCAAAAGCAAAAAGGCGGCAGGCCAGCCAGGGGCCCTGAGGCCTGAGGCCCAACATGAGGGTGAGCGCCTCAGGCTGTCTTCTCGCTTCACGTGCTCCAGAGCTGGAGCTAAGGCAGCCAGCGGCCTGGAAACACCAGGACATGCCAACAGAGAAAAGCCGCCTTTACCAGAAGGACGCAGAAAGGGGCAGTGTAGCAAGACAGAACATTTTCACACAATGACGTCTCTGCTCCAGAGAAACCCACAGAAAAACTGTGGCTCCACCCATACTCTCACCAGCAAAGGTCAAGTGGGGAGTCCAGCCATGCACCCTCGGGAAGCTGTGGTGAGCTCTCGCAACGCTCCCACCAAGGTGGTGTCAGAGGAGGCCAAATGGGGAGCTCGGGCTTTCATCCCAGCCAGGAGCACCAGTGCAGACTGTGTGGAGGCCTGGATTTCACGGCCTCACGGCCTCACGGCCCCCCTGGGGTGGAGTCAGGAGGCCAGCAGAGAGCCAGGACTTTCACCCCTGACCAGAGTAACAAGGCCACCCCGCTCCTGGCAAGCACTGCTGAGGAGCCCTCCTCCATGGCTTGGCTGTCAAGGGAGGCTGAGTGGAAGTCTCGGACACCTATCTCCTCCTGGCAGTCACATGGCCTCCTCCTCTTCCCCTGACAGAGCGATGTCAGGGAAAGCCAACCAAGACAGAAGGCTTAAGTAAGATCCAAAATCTGAGAGCATAATAAGAAAATGTCCAGGCTTCAATAAAAAATGCACTCATACTAAGAAATGGGAAGCTCTCAAACGGAATGAAACATGATGATCAGTCAGTGCCAACGCTGGGAAGACAGGGATGGCAGAAGGACCTCACAAAGACTTTAAAGCAACCATACTAAAAATGATTCAACGAGAAATTATGAACATGCTGGGAAAAAACACAAGAACAGAAAGCTTCAGCAAAGAAACAGAACATATAAAGGAGCCCCAAATGGAAACTTTAAACCGGAAAAAATGTAATAACCAAAATGAAAGTTCAGTGGTTGGGCTCCACAGCCGAACGAAGGGTAAAGAGAAAAGAATCGGTCAACTGGAAGAAAGAACATTAATAATAATAATAAAAACAAACCCAATCAGAACAAGAGAGAAAGCAGACTGAAACAAAAACACTGACAGAGCATCAGGGAAAATTGTGGGACTATAACAAAAGATATAACTGTGTCCCTGGAGTCCTGGGAGGGGAGATGAAAGAGGGCAGGGCTGAGATAGTACCTGAAGAAACAATGGCTGAATACTTCCCAAATCTGACAGAACACATAAATGTATAGATTTAAGAAGCTGACTAAACCCCAAACAGACAACCTAAAGAAATCCAAGCCAAAACACATTATTAAATTTCTGAAAATTAAAGACAAAGAAAGATCTTAGAAGCAGTCAGACAAGAACAATGTATTACCTTCAGAAGCAACATGTTTCTCATAGACACGATGGTAGCTGGAAGGAAAGGGCACAATATTTTTCAGGTGCTGAATGAAAGTAACTGTCAACCCAGAATCCTATACCTAGTGAAAATAATCTTCAGAAAAGAAGGGGCTATCAACACATTTTAAGATAAGGAAAACTAATCCTATTTGTTACCATCAAATCTAGTCTAAAAAGAATGGCTCAAGGAAGTTCTATATACAGAATGGAAATGAGAAAAGAAGGAACTGGAACATCAGGAAGGAAGAAACAACATGGTAAGCAAAATATTAATAAATATAATAGGCTTTAGTTTGCCTCTTGACTTTTCTAAATTATGTCGGATGGTTGAAGCAAAAACTAGAGCACTGTCTGATGTGTTTTTTTTTTTTTTTAGATTTATTTATTTATCCGCGCCCCGCCCCATCGTTGTTTTGCGCTCGCTGTCTGCTCTCTGCGTTCTACTGTGTCTGCTTGTCTTCTCTTTAGGCGGCACCGGGAACCGATCCTGGGACCTTCTGGAGTGGGAGAGAGGCGCTCAACCTCTTGCACCACCTCAGCTCCCTGGTCGGCTGCGTCTCTTATTGTCTCTCCTCTGTGTCTCTTTTTGTTGCGTCATCCTGTTGTGCCAGCTCTCCACTTGGGCCAGCTCTCCACTTGGGCCAGCTCTCCGCTCGGGCCAGCTCACCTTTCACCAGGAGGCCCCAGGAATTGAATCCTGGCCCTCCTATGTAGCAGACAGCAGCCCAATCGCTTGAGCCACCTCTGTTTCCCTAATGTGTTTCTAAATGTATGTAGAAGAAACAGTTAGGACACTTATAAATGGGGGAAAGAAACGGGGAAGAGCAAAGGAATATAAAGGGAAGCAAGTTTCTCTACTTATTTGGAGCTAATAGAAATGGCAATACTAGGAGACTGTCCTAAGTCATGGATATGGGTACCATGTAACACCTAGAACAACTACTAAAAGAGTGATGCCAAGAGATACACTCAAAAACACTACAGATAAACCAAAACGGACTTCTAAAAAAGTGATCATCTAACCCACAGGAAGATGGGAAAAACGAAACACAGAAATGGAAAACAGAGAGAACAGAAAACAAAAAATGCTGCTGCTGCAAGAATGCTGTCTACAATAAGCTAACCTCAAATGTAATTGATATAGGCAGGTTGAAAGTAAAAGAATGGGAAAAGACAGAACATGCAAATGTAGTCAAAGGAGAGAACATGAAATTACTGGAGACACAGAGGGACATTACATAATATAACAGGATCAATCCACCAGGAAGACATAGCCATCTTAAATGAGTATGCATTCAACAACAGAGCTGCAAAATACGTGAAGCAAAAACTGATAGAATTTAAGGGAAGGAGAATAATTGATAACTATAGCTGGACACTTTATTTAACACTTCTCTTTAAATGACTGACAGAACACCTAGACAGAAAATCAGAAAAGATAGGGAAGAACTCAACACCTCCGTCAGCCAACATTCACAGACACTCACCTAGCGACAGCTCAATGCACATCACGTGCCCAGCTACACCGCCCAGGGTCATGAAACAAATGTAAAAAATTAAAACACTGAAATCATAGAGTGTATGTTTTCTGACCAAAATGGAATCAATGTAGAAATTTATAACAGAAAGACAAGAGGAAAATTTCCCAACACTTGGAAACTAAATTACCCACTTCTAAACAATCCATGGTCAAAAAAGAATTCTCAAAGGAAATTTAAAAAATATATTGAACAGAATGAAAATGAAAATACAAAACCTCAAAATTTGTGGGACACAGTTAAAGCAGTGCTGCGAAGGAAGTTTTTAGCACCAAAGAAAAAATGTGTCTAATCAACAATGTAAGCGTTCACCTTAAAAATCTAGAAAAAAATAAACCCAAAGCAATTAAGGAATAATAAAGATCAAAGCAGAAATCAATGAAATTAAAAAACAAAAACAATAAGAGAAATACCAATGAAACAAACAGCAGTTCTTCGAAAAGATCAATAACACTGACAAACTTCTAACAAGACTCAAAGAAAAGAAAAGAGAAAACAAATGACCAATATCAGGAACGAAATGGGGGATATCACCACAGACCCTGATGCCATCAAATGGTAATAAGGGAACACTATGAAGAACTGTGTACAAAAATGTTACAACATAGACAAAAGGACCAATTCCTGGAGAAGCAAATGCTACCACAACTCACCTGTGGTGGAGTGAGTCCTGCCACCCCCCCACCCCCCAAGGACAGGTTCAAGTCGCAAAACCCGTTCCTGTGGGTGCTTCCAAGATCCTATTGAGATGAGGCCACATGAATGGGATGGACCTTCATCCAACATGACTGGAATCCTGATAAGGAGCCGAAATCTAGGCAAGGGGCAGACGACTGAGCAGGAGCAGAAGCCACGGGAGGTGACAGAGAGAGAAGGACGGCCAGGCGGCGTAGGCACAGTGACTGCCAGCCAGCCGCCACCTGGGCGTGCAGACCTCGGGGAAGGCACGGCCACCAAGGCCTTGGTTTTGGGCTCCTCCCCTCCCAGCTGTGAGCCACTAAACCCCTGCAGTTCCGGCCACCTGCTCTGTGGTGTCTGTCCTAGCAGCCCTGGTGAACCACAGCTTCATCCAACACGGAAGAGACCATCTGAGCAGCTCTGTAGCGACTGAGGAAGTTGAACACAGCGTTTAAGACTCTGAAAAAGCAAAGGCCCCGGCTCAGGTAATTTCACTGGAGAATTGTACAAACGTTCAAAGGGGAATCAACACCAATTCGACACAAGCTCCTCAGGGAACAGAAGAGGAGGAAACGTTTCCCAATTAATCTTCTGATACCAAAACCAGACTAAGCAACACACACACACAATCACACACCATGACCAAACGGGCTTATTCCAGGGATGTAAGGCTGCTTCAATATTTTTAAAAAATCAATATAATCTACCATATTAACAGCTAAGGAAGAAAAATCACATGATCATATTAATTGATGTAGAAAGGCATTTAACAAAATTCTACTCTCATTCATGATAAAAACCTTCAAAAAATAGGACTTTTAAGAACTTCCTTGACTTGATGAAGACCACGTGCAAAATATCTACAGCTAACATTACACCTAATGGTTAAAGACTGGCCGCTTTCCCCCTAAAACTGGGAACAAAGCAAGGACGTCTGCTCTGACCACTCTCTTTCAGCAGAGAACTGGAAATTCTAGTCCACGTAGTAAGGTGAGAGAGAACTAAAAGGAAGCCATGCCCCTGGAGGGTGCTGCAGGGGCAGTGAGGGAAAGGCGGCCAGAGGCACGGAAGGTGCGGCTGGAGGAGTTCCTAAGAGGCGAGCTATACGAGCAGAAAGAGTCCTCTGCAGGAACAGTAAAGCAATATTTTGCACCTCCTGTGGACCCTAGGATCAACAGAGAGGATGAATTTTACCACATATATATATATTCACCATTATATATTTAAAACCTCCCACAAATACAGAAAGATATTTCCTTTGAGAATTTCTGGTTCTGGGACTTACACATTTTTTCCTGAAACTTCTGAAATCTGCTTTCCTACATGACTGATTACATATCACGTACCCATTATTAAAAGAAAAACAAAACATGTGGTTATATATCCCTCACTAATTCAAGGATGAGCTTTACGGGTCCACAAAGGTCCTATATGGTGTGCAAAATTTTGTGAGACCTGTACATACATAGTTTAGGGGGAGAGATGCACAGTTTTTATTAAATATTCCTCAAAGTAATTTCTGATGCAAAAATGTTTAGAAATACTGCTCTGGAGTATGTAAACAATTCTCCCATGGCTTCTACGATGCGCTGGTGGATAGTGTGGTGCAGCACTAGGTCGAGAATCATTAGAGCTTCGGCTTCTGGCAGAGCGAGATGCCCACAAAAGGGCTATATGCTCTGACAACATTCTTTCTGGCCCCTGTGCCAGGTGAGCAGTCCAGGAAGACATCGTGCTATTTTCTGTTCAAACGCCTGTTCATTTATTTCCCTCCCTTCTTCCTTCTGTGCTTTCATTCCAAGAAACACTCACTGGGCACCTATTCTGCGTAAGGAGGGGAAGGTGTGGGGGAGATAAAAGGTCTGCCCTCGTGGAGCTGGCCTGCCAATGGATCCCAACAGCATGCACTCCCTCTCTTTTCACCCTCACTTGTGTATTCTTCACTGTTTTCCTACAGAAACGCATCACCAGGTAGACAGTTTCTTTAACCATGTATGGCTGCTCTGTCATGCCTTCTATCTGACCTGTGTCGACGTGGTAGAGATATACGTGCCATGTGTCACTCCAGAACATGATAATGGCACCTACTCTAATAGTTGTAAGCATGATCAAAAGGTACGTTCTACTCTGCGATATGCCTACTTAGGTGTGTAGTTTGACTGCCCTGGGAGTTTTGTTCACTACCCTGTCTGGTTTACAAGCATTTCTTTCCCTGAAGGAGGGCTCCTGTCTGAGCAGCCCCTGGGCCACCGTGCCGACAGTGGTTAGAGCTGTGTGGGTTGGGGTGGGTGTGTGCTCGGATTTGCTGGTGTACGGCATTTACAATCTCATGCATGATCTCTCCAGTGATGCCAGCCAGCAGGGTGAATACGGTCTCATATGCAGTTTCCACACACTTTTTGCGGTCTTCATAGTTTCGTTTATGCATTTAATGACAGAATTGTCACCACTGAGTAGCATATGTATGTTTTGTTTCTAAGTTTGGTGCTAAGAGTACAGTATTAAGTAAAAGAGTTTAAGGTGCACAGGTAAACAGCGAGTAATTAATGAACAGAAGATTCCCTGTTAGTCTGTATTATGACAACTAGTGTTAGTATTGATGTAACTACGCCCGTTAAATGGAATTTACTGTTATTTTAGCATAAATAGGGTTTGTGAATGCTTAACAATTTTCCTCAATGAAATTTTTGGTAATTACATTTTCAATTTATGATAATGTGTTTGTTTGATTCCTTCCCTTCACAGTGGAGTGGCTTCATAAGCTGGGGAGGTAGGGAAACTGAAATTAACTAATAAAGCACGACACAAGGGTTAATTGGGTATTTGGTAACAAAAACTCCCCCATAGAGCAATCAGAGAAAAGAGTGAAAGGAACAAAGGAACTGTATTAAACACACATATCAAGTACAGTGAACACTTGAATTTCCCTTTGACTAAAGAACTGGTAGTTTTTGCTGTGCAAGACTTCTAATGCCACCTAGCTGGAATCAAACACAAATACTGGCTGGAAGGCTGACACTTGGAAACGGGGCTCCTCTCCTCCGTGTGGAACCGCACTCCATCTCCTCTGCACTCAGGCATGGCTCTGTGGCTTCCCGAAGCCAGCGAAATGTGAGAAGCAAGTCCCTTCCGGACAAGAGCTTTAAAGCCTGCTCTACAATTTGCCACACTCCTTCTCCTCCGCTGTCGTGATCAAGTGGAGCCCCTGCCACTGGCCTGCCCGCGCGCCTGCACCGAACAGAGTGCCCCTGTACACCCAGGCCGGGCGGGCAGCGCGAGAAGAACGTGTTCTTTTGCCGAACTGCCGGGATTTGGAGCCTGTGTGCCAATGCACTGCCATCCAACTAAAGGAGTGAGACTGATAATAATATTAATACTAGAAGCTCCAGCAGGTCCTGAGTTTACTGTGCTCCGGCCACTTTACTACACATTGTACGTGTATTAATTTATTTGCTCTTTGTAAATGCATTAAGACAAGGAAGGGCTGCTAGTACTCCATATTACAGACGAAGAAATGGCGACACAGAGAGGGCAAGCAACATGCCCAAGGTCAAACAACTAGCAGGCTGCGTTGTATGCATCTGCTTTCAGTCCGATCTTGCTCACGCCACCTGTCTCTGTCTGTATAGAAAGCAAACAAGAAAACGGATGCTCTTGAAAACACAGCACGGAAGTTTCCTGCTTCTCTGTAACTTCTCTGAACTTCTTCCCCTGAATGACCGATGACAAGGACGCACTGCGCAGAGGGCTGAGCACGGGTGCGCATTCATTTAGTCAAGAAACGGTCACTGAAGAGCTGCTTGGAGTCCAGCCCACATGCTGTGCTGCAGGCAGTGTGGGTGAACAGACAGGCGCGGCTGGGCCTCTGTAGAGCTTTCAGTCCCTATCAGACTGACGTAAGGAAATAAGTTGAGAGTTAAAAATTTTAGTAAGTGCTGAGAAGGAAAAAGAGGAGACAGAGCAATGAAAACGGGGGAGCTAACTTACTGCACAGGTGACGACAGCACAGGTGAGTGAGTGCCAGTGAAGCATGGCTCAAACATATTTTGACCAGACCAACTCTGCAAACATGGACACTTTCAGTTCCCTTCCATGAGAAAAACCGCCAGCCTCTTTGTCAGCATGTCTTGGTAACAGGGACACGTGGTACTCAGTGCTGCGTGCGTGTGTGCCCACGGCCTCGTATGCACACTGCAGACACACACGCGTGAAGCATGTGCCATCTGAAGCCAGGGTCTCTGCTCTGGCCCTCTCGCCTGGGTATTTCAGGGCACTTCTTCCCGCAGTCTTCTTTCTCTTACCCTCCCTAACTTAGGGTTGTGTATTACATCTGATAATTCAAATTACAAATTGGTTATACTGATGAAGTTCCAGCCTTTCTGCCTTTGGCACCATGAAGTCAGAGCTGGGAAAGCCGAGTCCTCGCCCTCGGCCCAGGCTTTCCTGGCCATGCCTGTGTGCCCCTCTCCTGGCCGGGATGCGAAGTACACCCCGAGGGGCTCATGTCTATTGTTTCTGGCCACATTATTAATTCCCATGCATACCTGTGGGCTGATGATTCCTGCAAACTCTGAGGTATTTTGGATTCACACTAGAGGGAGAAGGTGGGTGAGGAAAGTACCGGAACTGAAAAGGATTCCCAGTTAACCGTAATGAGGTCTGAGGTGAAAAAACAGTGAATAGCATTAAAGTGCAGGTTAGAGTGCACTAGCCCTACTTTTTAATGAAAAAGGTTTGTTTGCAACCAAATCAAATAGGTCCAGACATAAAAAAGGGAGCGGGGTAGGAAAACACAGGTATCTAAAATTCTGTTGGCAATATGGAATGTTCCTGGATCAGAGCTACTCTCTGCTGCCACTGTAGCCCTTGAAAGCTTCTGATACCTTCCACCTTCCTTTTCTCCTGTTGTTTCCTGCAGTGACAATGCATTTTATTTCTTGATATCATTTTTGCTCCTAATTCACTATTTTTTTAATCAGAAAGGGAAAAGGATGGCAAAAGTATGATAACATAGCCTCAGTCACATAACATGAGAAGCAAAACCTTTTGGCATAAATTATATTACCCAAGTAAACTATTAGCTCACAGTGAGCTTCGGAAAAGCACGTTGTTAACCGGTCATTTTACAGGGGATCTATTTACACTATCAGTTTAAAGCTGGATACAAGCATATCTGACAAAGGGCAGAGCAAACCATTCCAGAGGACATCTTCATGTCGTCCTCAAAGTAATTAATCCAATCAGAGGGCTTATATATTTTTTGAATGGTAGAGAAAAGTTTCCTTGAATATTGGTTTTTTTTTTTTTTTAATTAATTTGCTTTTTATTTTATTTTTTTTTAAATGTTATTTTGTTTTCTTCAGGGAAGGCAGTTTTCTGAGATATTTAGCTGTCTCCTTTTTCTCCTTGGCATAGCACCACATGCCTGGTTTTCTGGTATTTTAAGGAATCAAGTGGTTTTATAGTCTTTGGAGGATGGTTTTCAAAGTGAAAATGATACATGAGAAAAACAAACCCATAAGCATCTGGTCAGTTTCAATAGGCTACTCTAAGACCTAAGAGCCGTTATTTTAAGTGTGTTGTCCCGGAAGTGGGACTCAAGGTTCGCAAACTACTTTAAATGTTAAAAAATCTGATTCTCAACTGAAAGAAGAGGAACAAAATTAAGAGCTGAGTGTGCAGCTGGAGCAGTAGAGCTTGGTTCTAGAGCTTTCCTCAGCAGACTGAGAGGTGGAGCAGCCCCAGCAGAGCCCTGCCAGCTCACTTCCTGTAGTGCTTACGTTTCCTGAAGAGGTCACCAGGCGTGACCCGGCAGAAAAGATCTGGGGTCAATGGGAGGGATTTAATGGTGGAACCGCTGAAGTAACAACGTAGTATATTTTTCCACTTTATTAAAGCTGAAAAAAAGTTTCCAACATTCCGAACAGTTAAACAAGGTGGCAGGGCTGGAGCGTGGAGAAGAGAGAAAAAAGAGAGCTTTATTCATTGAGTTCTCTATCCCCACACCACCGACACGTGGTGAAGTGTTGTTCCCCCTTGTGTTTATAGCTTTAGCCAGCTATTCTTCAGACTCGGCCTTTTTTGGCATTAGTATCCGAATCTGTTTACAACTTATACTTACCCCTTTTATTTTCTGTTCTAGTAGAGCCAGACTCTCAATTTAAAGTAATCTTAGGGCAGAAATAATTACTTTAATCTTAATTAACAAAATTGTAAAATTACTTGCGAAACATCTAATTCTACATAGCAATTATCCCACTTGAATAAAGTAACTATTGCTATGGTGAATAGATTTAAATACTTCTGGAAATTGTAATTAAAAATTCTTCCCAATAAGACATCAGAAATTGAATACTATAAGAAACCCCACAGAAAAGGATACCTAACTTTGAGGAATATCCATATGCTAATTGTACAATTTTTTATTGTCTTTAAAATTATTTCTATCATTGTAAAATCAATGCTTTAAAATCTCATAAAATATTTGTTAGAAAAGATGGCTTATTAATGTAACATTTATAAGCCTGGTATTATTTGAAAGTATTAAGTTTATGATTTTTACTACCACACACGTAAACCAAGTTTCTTCATTTATAATAGGGGGATAAGTAAAACCCACCTCACTGAACTGTGTAAGGAATGCATGTGACCTGTTTAGCCCAGCTCCTGCCATCATCATTGGCAGGAGGCAGCATAATCAGATACGGGTTCAAATCCAGTCCTGTACTCACTAGGTGAATGCAGTTTCTCTGAGTATTATATTCTTTGTCTAATGGGAGCAATACATCCTATTACTGCTCTTTGCCTAGTACTTGCCACTAGCCTGCCAATAAACAGTAATTATATCAGCTGTTAGCCAAATTAAGTGCACTTTTTTTTGCATTCCTGTCAAGCTAAATCACTGTTTTCCAGAAATTGAGATATGAGTTTTAAAGTGCTAACATTTTTAAAAGCAACGTTAGTGAGGTCGAGTACAGAAGCAAATTTCTTGTGCTGCTTTTCAGTACCCTCTTTCCAATACGGTCACCCCTGCTGCATTCTTTACCTCCACCCCTGCCACACTGTCCTCCAAACCTCTGCTCATCCCTGCTTCTGCGCTTTCCTCTCAGTAACTCAGCAGAGTGCCTGTGCTTATAGCACTACTCGGGCCCTGTTCTGTGCTAGCTTCTAATAGCTATTTTGTGCCCCAGGCCATTCTTCTCTTCAGAAAATCCCTGCTGGTAAACCAGTGACAGGGCAGTTCATCACCTTGCTGGTCCCTGCGTTTCCCCTGCTCCACTCTTGCCCCAGGCGCTCACAACTGGACTGAAAGCAGCTTGAGGGCAGGGCACCTGGCTCTGCGGCTGCAGCCCCACAGTGCTTAAAACAGTGCTCACCCAGAGCACGTACACAATCTTACTAGGCAGCTCGCTTGTCCTCCGGTGCTGTTTCAGTGTGATAAAATTAGACTCATGTTTTAAAACAAAATTATGATAAAGACAACAGTCTGCAAAGGCAGAGCAAGGCTACCAGGTATTAAACATGGTTATGAATTTTGACAAAAACATGTATGTCCAATTCTGGCTTTCCATTAACAAACTCAGGTAGGGTGGAAGCAGTTCTCCAGCTACTGATGATGGGACCTAAAAGCGTAACTTTCTTAATAGCTTATCATGCCTTGGTAGGAGGGAATGCTTTGTCAGTAAACACATGTAACCTAAGTAGGAGGACCCCAGAGTAAACTGAGAATGCCTGCAGCTTGGTCTGCTTTGTGACACTGGCTTTAGGGCTCTGCAGTCATCTCATCAAATGAAAGCTGGCCCCTTTGTATTTGACTTTTTCTGATATTTCTGAGGCAAGCCAAAGAAAAATGTTACCACCCCACCCCCCAAATTTTATATAATACATTTGTTTTTACACTAATTGAAAAAGTATGCAAATTAGCTTTACAATTACCTTTCTATTTATAACAGCTCTCAACTTAGCTAAAGCTTTCAATTTTGTGTTTATTTGGAAAAGAACCAAACCCCACACTCTCCATTTTGGTTTTTTTTCTATAAATGCTAGCCTTTTAAATAAAAATACATTCTAAAACTATTTACCACACAATTGCATTATAACAATAAAGGGAACAAGAAAGAAAAGTATCCACTAGCTGAGCACCCACACAGCAATCTTTTCATTATATTTTTACCTCTTAATTTTGATTAACAGAGACAAATATTTTTTAAATTGTTCTCACAATAGAGAAATGCGCTTATAATTATTTTTAAACTGGCACTGATAAATAACATTTAATTTTGAATTCATTTTGAGTGTTCAGGTATAAAACATTTTTCTAAAGGGGAGCAAACCACAAGTGCCTATAACATTTTTAAGTATTTAAATATTGTCTTCAAAATTTATACCTCAGTTATCAGGATTATATTTAAATCAAATTTTACCTCAAAATGTAATAGTTGAATTATTTTTCATTCACTTGTTAAGGTGACTTTTAAAATATTCTGTTTTCCCAGCCTAGATGACTTTCTTGCACAACATGTCACTTTTGCTTATTCGTAGTTTTCAAAATTTAAACAATTCATGTAAAAGTTAGTAATTAGGACATTAAAAAATCAAAATTTGCTGTAAAGATCCACGTCACCTAATTGCAGAGGGACAGCTGCTGCTGAGCCTTTAACCAAGTTCACATTTCCTCCCCACGTGTTTGAAACTATGGCACGAAGCGAGGACCAGAAAACTCAGTGGTCAGTGCACAGTTGGTCGATAGTGCATTGACTAACCTTCATCGGAAGGGCTCTTCTGAATCTAAATATAAATAATGAGCATAAAATGATGTACATTTAGCTGATAATCGATGGCCTCGGCCCTTCCTGAAAGCATATTCTTTCTAAAGCAATAGACAGACCTGATTGATTAATGAACTATTTAAAGATGGCAATAACTCTTTGTGAAACAGCCGGAACCTTTTCTCTTATAGTTGTCTCAAGATAATAGGTGTCCTTGGGTAAGTACTGTCAATAAATATTTTAGAATGCTGCCCCATATGGGAAGACTCAACCAACCGAGATGGTTAGGGGCTCTGGTGAAGCGTTTTGTACATAAACGGAAATGTGCAGTAAACAAAACTGTTTACTTTCCTTGAACTCAGCATTTCTCAAACCTCCCTGACCGTGGGCTCTGTTGTCCAAGGTGGTGGTTGTCCACTGAAGGGCACTTTGAGGACACCTATCGGGAGCTGGGTGCTGGGGTTACAGCAGCTCCTTCAGGCAACCTCCGCCTGCTCGTGAGGGCAGTGTCCACTGCTGTCCCCACAGTGCCCAGAAAGAGTGCTGGCTCCAGCAGGGTTCTGCGTGGCCGCCATGTTCCAGCAGCTGTGCCGGGGGTTAATCAATCGAAGATAAGGAGCTCACAGGCTTGGGGAAAAGATAAACAGAAACAATGACAATGTAACGGGCAACCAATGTTTCTAAGAAGTACTTTGAGGGCACATGTGAGGGAAACATGAATTCTGCTGGGGAGATGAGAGAGATATTATGCTGGAAATAAACCCTTAAAGATAAAGAGGGATGTGCTAGGTGGATGACGAAAGCAGAGGTACTGATTCCATGACACACTGACAAAGAATAAGCCAACAAACTTCCAGCTCTAAAAACAATGTTTTTTTTTAGTGACTTTTTCCCATTTCTCCTAAATTAGGAGCGTAACATAAATGAACAAATGGGTGAAGGAATTTTGGATAATCGAGGTTTGTGACTGCCTCAATCATTCCATTGTTTTGAATCCCATTCAAACATTCCATAGGGAATTTTCCAGACTATGAACTCCACACTTAAAATGCTATAAAATACAAGAGTAAAGCTTATTGTGGGTCAGGCAGTAAGGGAAGGGAGAGTTAGGCGAGATTACACAGAGCCTCCAGGGCTGGACAATTTTTTAAAAATCATTTTAGACATTCTGAGCTCTAAGATTCTTTTTCCTCATTTTCCCTCTCTCAAGGTTATGATACAGTCCTATGAAAATCTATCATTTTTCTTGCTTGTGAAAAAGAGGACATGTTAGATGACTTTGTCTTTTCTGTGACTCATGGAGCTGATGCTTTTTGATAACTTACTATGAATGAGGCATCATATCATTTAATCCTTACAACATTTCTATGAAATGTGTATTAATATCCAGATTTCATAGATAAGGAAAGGTAGGTATAAGAAATAATAAATCAAGCCCAACTAGCAGATTCAATATTCAATAAACAGATATTTATTGCATGCCTATTCTAGAACATGTTCTATTTCTAGGCACTGGGGATACAATGCTGTGATCAGAAAGAAAAGGTCTCTGCTCCGACGGAGCTTACAATCTCAGGGAGTGCAACAGACAATAAGCACGTAAACAAGCAGAGTGGAACCTCGGTGCTCATCGTTAGCTGGTCCTGGGAGGCATGAGTACCAAGAACGACGAGTACCAAACCAATATTTCCCATAAGGAATAATGTAAATAAATTTAACACATTCCCAAACCAAAGACAAAGCACATTTTTAAGGCAAGATGTAAAAAGATAGGGTTGTATATCATTACTTTACATGAGAAATAAACCTAAAAATTGAATAAACACTTTGATTAAATAAAAACTTCACTTTACCTGTACTGAGAAGAGTCCGTGGCCTGATGGGATGGTGGGAGGAGAGGTCACATGGAGAGTTGCCTGGAAGGAGAGTCCCTCCCCCTCCCATAGAACATCAGGCACTTGCGCGTCAGGTGTTCTTTCTCTTTTCTGCCTTTTTTCAACCTGCACCACAGGCTCTGACACACTCTGTCACCTTCACTAAAACTGATCCAGTGAGGACTGCTTCTGTCTTCTTTTCAGAATTCCTCGAAAGTGTGAAATTGTTTGGTCAACCAATAAATTCACCTTTCTGCTTGTCAGAGCTTTCTCCACATGGTGCTTCTCCACAAAGTCTTGAACGTCTGCCCCTTTTGCACACATTTCTTTTATCAAGGGACTGGGGACCTCCTCCCCTATCTCCTCCTCACCTGAAGAAATCTCCTCAGCCGCCTCCGGTTCCTGCTCCTCCTGCGTCCCTGCAGCGCCTCAGTGCTGAGCTCCTCACGGTGCTCCTCCACTGACTCCTCAACCTCAGCGGCATCGACCTCCAGACACGGACTGGCCCAAAGACACAGCACCCTGCACAACGGCACCCTCTCGACTGCAGGCTGCGGTCAGCCTCAGACCCTACAAAGACGCTCTGAGCCACAGCTTCTGGCCACAGATTCTTCCACGCCGAATCCATCGTCCTACGAGAGGCTTCGTTCCAGGCCTTATCAGTAAGGTTACGGCAGTGCAGGATACTGAGATGCTCCTTCCAGAATTCTGTGAGGGTCAGCTGGGTGTCAGATGATCTCAAAGCACCTCTGGAAAAGCTTCTTGGTGCACAAGTTTTGAAGTTTGAAGTGACCTGCTGGTCCACGGGCTGGATGAGAGGAGTAGTGCTGGGGGGCAGGAACCTTACAGCGATGAAGCTGATCTCCTCCAAGCCTGGAGGGTGGGCAGGCGCATTGTCCAAAAGCAGGAGAGCTTTCAGAGGCAAGTCTTTCTCCAGCAAATATTTTTTTCACTGAGGGACCAAGCACTTCATTTATCCACTCGGTGAAAAATTGCCTCGTGACCCAAGCTTTGCTGTTTGTCCTCTAAA